>OVAF01000284.1:15208-46882 GCA_900406245.1 Odontarrhena argentea | reverse complement strand
AAAAAAAGAAGAAAAAGCTGGCAATGAAAGCGACGAACACTCTATCACACACACTACTCTGCAAATTATAGAGTGTAAGGTCGGTTTAAAACGGTAAACGGAGATGGCTACAGATGGTAACCCAAACGGAGGCGCGTGGAAAAGTGATTCTCCGTTTGGATTCTCATGGGGACCACGTCAATGGGATTCTCAACCGTTAGATTATTGACTTTCTTTTGACTACTCTCTCTGTTGGTTATCAGGTACTGTTCTTGTGGATTGGAGTTACAGTAGACTCATGGTTTTCCTTGACCGGACGGTCAGGAATAATTTACTGAGTAACACTTAGATAGAATCGCAACCGTCAGATGTCATTACTTTTCTTTGACTAAGATCTCATGGGTTAAATACTTAAATGTTCATGGTTTCTTTAATCGGACGGCTAGGAATTATTGCAGAGTCATGCAATAAAATGGCGAAAGTTAAGTGACTCTCAACCGTCAGATTAACTGACTTGCATTTCACCATGGTCTTAAAAAGACTGAGTAAGAAGTGTTCCAGTGTGTTTTGTTTGCGTTACAGTACAGTATCTTGTGTTTTTTAAAATCGGACGGATAGGATTAATTCACGAGCTTGATAAAATCTTGGATGGCAAAAGCGTAATAAAATTGAAGATGGAGGGGGTCCACGAGACAAAAGTTTTTTTTTTTTTTTTGTTTGGGAACTGGCATCTGAGAGTGACGTCCGTACAGTTGTTTCTTTTCCCAAAGATTTCATCCGCGTGACAATGTTTTTTATAATTTCTTTTTGGTGGTCAAAGTTTTTATAATTATTCTATATTAATGTTTTAGTATAGTATTTATTTATGTAATGAGAAACAATATCCAAGAGCAAATTTTATGTTAAATGATATTTTTTATGTTTGACCAAAAAAAAAAAGATATTTTTTACATATTTCATAAATAATGTTCCAAAAAATATTATGAAAAAATATTATTCTTTTAAAAAAAGTAATTAGAAAAGTTAATATTTCATTTTACATATATGTTAAGGATTTTTATACATATTTTATCGATAGTTTTAAGAAAAAATTATACAAAAATGATTGCTATTAGAAAGTGTGTTAGGCAAAGTCAGTATTCAAGAAAAGTTTTGTTCAAAACATTTTTCCAAAAATATTATGCAAAATTATTATTACTTTTAAAAAACATTTAAAAAAGTTTATTGGTTTAGGAGAGTAGAAAGAAATTTCCGAGACTCAATGGTACTAAACTTGCAATGGTTTGCAACCGAGTGTGGTCATCCTAGGTAGTGGAGTATTTTCTTGCTAGGTTAAACAACTCGCTTTAATTTTTTGTATTGTTTACTTGAATAAATAACATTTATTCCTACTTTATAACTAAATCTTGTACTTTTGATGCACATATTCCAATCTTTTATTACAAACTTGGAATACTGACCTTTTTTACAAACATATCAATTTTTTTTTTGAAATATTATAAAAAATAATCATTTTATAAAAAAAAACTCCGTTTAAAAAAAACTGGATATTGGAATACTAATATACATTTAATTATGCATTAAGTATTCTAAAATTAAACATATGCCACCTGTCGTATTCCAAACAAAAATTACTTGTCATTTCTCTGTTTCAACTCATATTTTAATAATGATCAGAATTTTCTTTTCAAACAAAGTCAAGGTTTGAGAAAACAAATTACATCATTATATGTATAATCTTTTTTTATATTAATATTTTGTTCTTTAATTTTAAAGCTAACAATAATCTGATGATAACAAATAAAATAAAAGATCCACCGGTGCTTGAATTATCCTAAACTAAATAATTTTATGGGCTTTTATTGGACAGAATTTGGATTATATGTTAACACATTGCTCGTTTAGGGCTTCACTTTACAGCTAAAGTAATCTAAAGATCTCAGCGAAACTAATACACAAAAGTCTCGATAAATTGTTGGAACTACACAAAGCATTACATAGCTATAAATATCTCAAAAAATTTTACATTGAAACATTTAAAAGAGTACTTAGGATTCTATCTAATGGGTTTGTGATTAACTGAATTATCTCTCTGTTACTGGTTTGGTTAATAAGAGATAGAGAGGTGGTTGGGAATTATCACAAAGAGGTCCCCATCTTTTAAATGGCCTCCCCATATTAACACCCAGTTTCTGAAAAAGTGACTATACCAAGAAAGGTGTAATAGTTTGACAATGGAATTCAGATTTATAGTTCTGTAAGATTGATTCAACTTTGATTAATTGAGGTTTTCGGTGTTACGGTCTCCAAGTTCTAACTGTCTCAAAAAGAACTACAATGAAACATTTTGAAGATTATTCTGACGTAGATTATGAAGCGGGTTTGGAGCTAATTGCGACGCGTATAACATGGCAACAAGGCTCAACGACGATGAGGCACGTTCGCGTTCTATAATACAAGATCTTTGCAAAGTTGAAGCGAGTTTGGCGAGAGAAATTAGTGAGAAAGGAAGATGATGATAAAGTGAAAGAGAGAAAATTCACATCTATTCTGATTCCCAAGCTCTAATTCGTCTCCTAGTTCACCAAGAGATCATAGTAGGCATTAATTAGAGTCCTGTTAGCTTTTTTCTGGACGGCAAGACTCCTGTTAGCTAAAAATTAAAATTGCTTTAGTTTTCCCTCCTTTGCAAACAGGCTACAGTTGCTGACTTGCCGTTGCAAATCAAAGGGGACAACGAAACACAGAGCAACGTCGAAACAAAAGATAGAATCACATTTTCGATTAGGTAAGAGGAACACAAAATTCGGGCTACTGGTAAAACAAGAATTTGGAGTATCTAGAATAGCGAAAGGGACGAGTTACATATAGAGAATTACTAAACGAATTTATAGAAATGGTATATCAGGCGAAGTTGGAGGCAGAAGGACCAGAAGAAAGCAACTCGTAGCCATCATGATAGTGAGAAGACTCTACCGGTATGCATTTGAGGATGACAGCTACAATCATGCTCAGTGATCCTATCAAGATTGATAGCAACCAGTGTTGCCAGCTCAGTGGGACGGTGGTTGCAAATGCTCCAAGAAACTCTATTATGATCACTTGAAAGACTACGGTTACTACCATTACGCCTGTGAAGACCCAGCTACTGAACATTCCTTTGAATACATTTATCTTCTCTATCTCTCGGCTATTGATCTCGTTGAATACCTGTTTTCATATACCATTTTGATTTCTCATGTTACTTACTCACCTTTCTGTAAATGCTTGGGGTCAAGAGTTTTTGTTTTGAGAGTGGTACCTGGCAAAAGACAAAGGAGTTGAAGATGATTGTGTTAAGAACGGCTGTGGAGTCGGGGCCATTGAGATCAAGCAGAGATTTGCCTGCGAAATTGAGAATTCCCAAGACTATCAACTGGTAAACACTTTGACCGGCGATGTTCCTCCACATGGTTTTGGTGATGAAGCTTGCGGTTCTAGCGATTGGTGGACGTTGCATTAAACCGTCGTTGGGAGGTTCTGTTGCGAGAGCCAGTGCACCGAGTGTGTCCATGATCATGTTGACCCAAAGCAGTTGCACAGCAGTGAGTGGAGCAGATCCTAGAAAAAAGAAACCAAAAGAAATATTTTTATATAAATGACCAAACAACGGAAGAAGATGTGTTTGAATGTTTTTAGATAACCTGTGATGCAAGCAGACACAAAGTTGATGATTAGAGCGACGACATTAACAGTTAGCTGGAACTGAACAAACTTCTGAATGTTTATATACACAGCACGTCCCCATCTAGCCACGTTTACTATTGTTTTAAAGTTATCGTCCATTATGATCACATCAGCATTCTCTTTTGCAACCTGCATATCAGGAATTGACACAGAAAAAAAATGTTAATTTTGGGTTTTCGGATTAACCAAACCAGTGACAGAGAATATTTAGGGTCTACCTCTGTTCCAGCTATTCCCATTGCAAGTCCAATGTCAGCCTCATGCAATGCAGGAGCATCGTTTGTACCATCCCCAGTCACTGCAACTACTTCTCCAATTTGCCTTAAGTTGTTGACTAAAGTATGCTTGTCCAGTGGCAGAGATCGAGCCATTACCTGAAGACAGAAACAAGTTTAAAGATTTTCAAGAGACAGGTGATGACAACGATTCATTTCTATCAACCATGTCAAAGAACCTGAATTTTGGGTATAATGGCCCTCATTCGGTGAGGAGGCAAATCCCGGAATTCTGAACCTTCAATTGCTAAACCTCCTTCAGTAAAAATGCCACACTCTTTTGCAATTGCTTTGGCTGTGCTTATGTTATCACCAGTGACCATACGAACGGTGATTCCAGCAGCTTGACAAGTCTGAACGGCTTCCCTAACACCAGGGCGTACTGGATCCTTAATTCCAACAACTGCTACCATTGTATAACCTCCATCAGGGAGATCTCCACTGGGAGCTTCATCTAGATCTTTGTAAACCAAGCAAAGAGTCCTCAGAGCCTCTGAAGCAAAACCCTCTATGACATCAGAGAGATCCTTAATTCGTTCTTCAGTAAGTGGAACTGTTTCTCCATTTGAATCCACAACCTTTTCGCACATTTTCAATACTATTTCGGATGCACCTTTGCAGAAAGCCCGTGCGCCACCTCCAGAAAGAGCTATAAGAACAGACATTTTCTTCTTGTCTGAATTGAACGGTTCGATCTTAAGTATCTTATGCTCTTTACGCTGTGTGCTAAAGTCCCCACCTAAAAGCAGACCAAATTCGAGTATTGCTCTTTCTGTTGGGGATCCTAGGATCTGAGTGTTTCCATCTTTATCCTTAACGACTTCAGAGCCAGTGTTCTGAAATATGCCCTGCAAAAGAACACTCTGGATTTCTTCAGTTAGTTCCAACTGAAAGCTTTCCTCTTGCCTCTCCTGAACCTTATCACAGATCCACACTTTGTTGACCACCATGTGATTAGTAGTTAAGGTCCCTGTCTTATCAGTGCAGATACAAGTAGAAGAACCCATAGTCTCACATGCAGCCAGATGTCTCACAAGAGCTCTGTCACTCATCAGCTTCTTCATTGCAAATGCTAAACTTAAAGTCACCGCAAGTGGCAAACCTTCGGGTACAGCAACGACAATGATAGTTACAGAAATTGCAAAGTAGTCAAGTAGTGTGAGTGCATCTTCAGATGACCAGTTGGTAATGCTACCAGCCGTTGCTTTCTCTACAACAAACCTTATGCACAATACCACAAATGTAAGCACAGCGAAGCTTAAACCAATTTTCCCAATTATTGTTGCAACCCCATTTAGCTTCACCTGCAGAGGAGTCTCATCTTCACCACCATCAACCAGCGTTTCCATCAACTTTCCCCACTCGGTTCTCATACCAACCGCTGTCACCAGCATTTTTGCAGAACCGTTCTGAACTTTGGTTCCGGAAAGCAGATAAGGCTTCTCTTTATTCACATGTGAAGGTTCACTCTCGCCCGATAAGCTTGACTCATCTATCTCCAAGTTATATCCAGATACAAAAATCCCATCAGCTGGAACTTGATCCCCAATAGATAGATGAACAACATCTCCAACGACCAAGTCATGAATAGAGATTTCTTGTCTGCTCCCATCTCTGGTGACCTGAACAATAATCTTCTTCTTCTCTCGATCCAAGTCTCTGAACTGCAAAGACTGCTTGTAGTCACTGATAGCAGTAACCATGACCACCAAGATTATACTCAGCAAGATCCCAGTCCCATCATACATTCCCTTTGGAAATCCTTCTGTGGCAACACCCACAGCTATTGATACTACAGCGCATACCATAAGGATGATAAGGGTAATGTCTTGGAACGCTTCCCAAACAAACATTAAGAACGATCTGGCTGGTTTCTCCGCATAACGATTTTCTCCAAAGATCTTTTCCCTGGTAGGCAGTTCACTCGTACGAACACCTTCAGAGAGAGATACAGATACTTTCTTTGCAAGCTCTTCAACTCCACCATTGTTTGCCAGGCTCCTAGTGTCATGATTACGAACCATAGATGCAAGATCATCTGCTTCAATAGCAAATCCAGCTTCCTTAACCTCATCACTGAGCTTGTATTCCGTCCGAGCACCAGCTAGAGAAATTCAAAAAGAAAAAAGAAAGTTTACATACATAACCACATAGTCGCCTTCAATTTGGTGAAATCATGTCTCTATCGTAAAACTCAGCACTGAATATCTTACCATCAATGAATTGAAGAGCTGCCTTTTGTACATAGAAAGCAACTTTGATCTTTTCCTGGTTATTAGTAAAGAAAGTGAGTTAACAGATTAAACACCACAACATGGGAATCTTTGGCCATATAAAACACTGAAGGCAATCAATAAAGACCAGATAAAATAAATCAAAAAGATCCATTACATAGCTTTCATTTTGCTTTTTAAAACATATCGACATTGTAATCTCTGCAACACCAGTTATTTAATTTTGGACATCAAACTATATCACTGATCCAAGAACACACAATTAAAGCTAATGTAGCTTGGATAGCTTTTGAATTGAAGCTAAAACCATCTAATTGCTCATCACTCCACCTAACTAAATAACATTTCAAAACCTGTGTTCAAGAAAATTAGGTATAATTTGATTTTTCTCAATGACTGATTATAAAGATCTTTTTCTTTATATAAAAAGACAGAAAAGAGTCTAGACTTAAAAATGACCAAAATGAAAAGACTATGAGCTCATATCCAAAAGAATCGTATAAATGCTTCTTTATTTGGTTTTAATGCAAGTGGACAGATAAAAACTATTCTGTTTGAGAACCTTATAAATGCTCCTGACGAAGTTTCCTTGCAACTTCCTTTACGCTAAATAATGGCACACAAGAAGTCAAAGAGACTGTTGTAGTCGAACCACAAGTCAAAATCCTATATACACATCAAAATAACTACAAAAAAAAATGCCAATTTTAAATCAAAAACAGATGAATTGACACTAAAAAATTCGTCCTTTGGTGTTTGGATTGAGTCGTTAAGATAGCCAAGAAGAGCAAAAACTCAAAAAAGGGTCAGAATTTTGGTGGCCTCTCAAAAAACTTTGGCTCATCTTGTTGGAAGCGACAAGAATATATATCCATTTGTAAAGAAAGTAGAGAACACACCAAGACATGACATAACTTTGATGTCATCAACAAAATATAGTCATCTAAGATTAGCATTTTACATAAGCCTAACATTTTAACGACCAAAATATATCACTCAAAAAAGACTAAGTAAAATTTTCATCAATATTATAAGAGAAAAGTGAAAAGAGTAAAAGACCCATTTTGTTTCTATTTTTAAGCTTCCAATTTGGCTAATTATTAAAAAAAAAAAAAAAAAAGTAAAGAAACAAAGCAACAAAAAGAGAAAAAGCAGATTAGTTTGGTAGATAAAAAGTGTAGAAAGATCAAAGGTGAGAAGATGATTAGACTTGGAAAGATGTCAAGTCTTTCTTTATATTATAAACTCCTTTTCGTACGGTTCATCATCAATAACACAAAAAATCCTCAGTGATTATGTAGTTTTCTTAAAGTTAAAAAGTATCACAATTAGACTAATTATTAGATGAACTTAAAACATTCAATTAATACATTTCACAATTTCTCAGCTTCAGAGAATCAAATTCACACAAGTCTAATCTCCAAACACTAAGAATCACGAATGCAAAAACCCNTAAAAAAAAAAAAAAAAAAAAAAATCAGAATGGAAGCAGATTCGAACCTGTATCTGGAGACGTTTAGTTTCGTACAGAGCAAGCTTATCGAGATCACGAATGTTACGAAAACGACGAGCACGATTCTTGACAACGGAGACTGAAGACCTCCATCGTTGTCTTGCTTCAATCGACGGATTCTTAGCTTCCACTTCAAAATCCTTAAGCAAATTCGACATTTCCTCAATCTCTGTTTCTTATAGAGAGAGAGAGAGAGAGAGGAGGACTAAGCCTTCTTCTTCTTTACACTTGGACTATGGCTACGGGTTCGTGTGTGGGAGACTTCGTTTTTATGGGACTACCAAAACCCGACCCGAATCAATCCGGTTAGGGGCCATTCGAATTTTTTGATTTTTCATTTAATCGGGTAATTAGATGAATCATATTAAATGACCCGACCCGGACAAATATTTAGGTTTTTTACTTTCGGATTCGGTCCACACAAATAATATGCTTTGATCTTTTATTTTTTGCGTATCTCTATTCAGTCCTCAAGATCTCTGCATTTTATTATTTTTTCACAGTTATCTATAATATTATGTCATCTAATGTGTGTATACTATATGATATAACAGAGAGATTTATGTTTCCCAGAGGGATTAAACTAATATACAATTACTGACCAAAAAACTATATATTATACGTCTACTAGTAGTAAGTTAGTGACATAAGTTTTTTGGTGTTATTATGTGATTTATGCAACACATTATAAAGGGATCCCCATTATAAACTACAACTGCTACTTTTCCGAGTAGAAGGTTTACTATAAAGTCTGTACTGGAAAAATGATAAGGAGAGAATATATATCTTTTGTGTTTTCATAAGAAAATTTCCTTTTAAAAAAACTTAAAAGAGTAGAATATATTCATTTTGATTTTCCTTTTTTTTTTCTTCTTCTGATTGCACATGGTTACTCTGAGAATATTCGAAATAGGAACTGTTAATTTGGAAAATATATACAGTCCTCATTCGTCAAAGATTCGGCAGTTTTAATCCAAATCACATTAGAAAAACACCGATTGGTTGGAAAGAAAACATGTTGCTTTAATTTGTGTGACTTGGATCGTGGAGGAATCAGAGCACTTAGCGCTGCAATGGTCGGAATTTTTGTTCTCATTGTCTTTTTACTTATGTGTTTGTGTAAAGATTTCTATTTACTCTTTTTACTCACTTTTCAAACTTTTACTCCTTTGGGGAAAAGAAAACCAAACCAATTACTGTAGGTGCATATATGTGAGTATGTGACCAAAATCTAACTCAAGACATTACATAGCTAACTCAAACTATTTCTCTCAAAACTAATCATTCGACAAAGATCAAAGCTCAAACCAAGTTGGTTGGAGTCACATTTGTCAGGATAACACCAGTTTCACATATATTCGTCGGTAAAAAAAACCATGCCAAGGAAACTCTTATAGTTGACTATGCTACTCTCATTCTCTCAAGACATTTCACCGTAGCAAAACAAAATTCCAGAAAAGGTGAAAACAAATGCGCTTATCGATTGAAACAAACTCACGGCTCCAAAGAGTGTGAGATTGTTGATTCAAGCTTACGTAACCAGTCAAGGTACTGATTTTGCTCCTTCTTGTTCAGATGATACATGAGGAAATTGGTTAGGCCTTCATTAATTCCCTTGGTTATTAGATAATCCTTCAGTGCTTGCTGTAGTTTGAGATCTAATGACCTAAAGAAAAAGAAAAGGAAAAACCATTAGTCACAGATATCAAACATGTACAGAACAAGAATCTCAATTCCTTTTTCAGAAGTTGGTAACAACAATATCAACATAGACTACAGATTTAGGAAAGACCGATAACAGCCACGCCTATTCGGCTATTCCATAACAGCACTTTCTAAGCTCGCTATACGTGACTGAGGATAGACAGAACCAGCTACTATAAGAAGCAAAAGTGTACAAATCCTCTAAGAAGAGATAAGGACTCCATCTATTTATTGGCCTAACATAAACTTCATATGATCTGTAAAATCAGAAGTTTCACTCAGTCTAGTGACTCTAGTCCAAATAAAGTGTGTACATGAGGATTCTATCTATGAAGAGACAGTGACCTAACATACACTTCCTAAGATCCACGAAATCAAAATCTCGCTGAATGAATTCCAAAGACTTAAGATTTCTACCTATAGTGACCTAAACATAGTCTATGAAATTTGAAAGACATAACTATACCATTTATCTCAGAAACTAGTAGCCTAAAATACTCTTCTGAAGCTCTGTGAAAATCAATAAATTTTGTAAGCTTTCAGTACTATTTGCCAGTAAAACAAAACATAAAGACAAACATACAATTCAAGTAACATCGAGCAGTAATCCACCAAGGAAGGATCAAGTAACTTACCTATAAAACTCCTCTCCATAAGTCGAAGTTCGATAAGAAACCAAAGAGCGAATAAAGCAAGCTCTCTCGATACCGAAACCAGTAGTCCCAGAAGAAACTCCATCACTCAAATCAGAGACCCAGCAATCAAACTGCAGAACTGAGCTAATCCCAGGCTTCTTGATACATACTTTAGCCATCGCATCCCTAGTAAACACTCTAAACTCGTCTACTAATGGTTCATTTTTCAGTAAAGCTGAAACCACAACTTCTTCACCTGAATCAAAATGTCTCCTCAGAACAATATCTCGACTTTCCGGAGAATCATAATCCAATTTGAAATCTCCTAAAGAACCTTTCTCAACGTCCTGGATTCATGAAACAAAAACACAACATCATACATAGGGTTTATGCAATGTAGTTAAGCTCAACATCAGGTTCGCTAAAATTCCAAAAGCCCAGAAACGAAAAGAGTTTGATTGAAGTAAATGTTGAGTACCATTGATGATTCGAGAAGAGACGAAGAGGAAGAGGGAGTTAACCTGGAAACGAGGAGTGGAGATTTCGTGACGGATTTCGGATTGGAGAACTTTGAGCAAGAGGCTATCTTCAACGATTTTAAGGCCTCGTTTCAGAAGCGAGTTCATCTTCTGCCTCATCTCTCTCGATCAAAAGCTCTTCTCCTGAAATGGGTTTTTCAATCGACAGCAACGCATTGACTAAACCAAATCATTCGAACCCGGTCCGGTTCGGTTTTGTACTGCAGCGTAATGAACAAGTGGCATTATTATCAAGCGGTCACACGTTCGACCCATTAATATTCACATTTGATGAATTAGCCAAGAGTTAAAATTCAATCTATTTTATTTATAAATTAACATAAAAATAGAGTATATTTTATCAATAGATTGTTAGATGAAATGGGCTAAAATAGACTGGACCGGCATGTTTAAGATTTAAGACTGAATCACCATATATTTTTCTAAGACCATCTAGACCTAATCCACAAATTAATCCAGATATTAATCCAGTCTTAAATGGAGTTTATCCGGTGACTCATTATATTACCATATACATCAAAACGTAAAACCCGTCTTTAATTTTCAGTTGAATTAATCTAAATTTATGGATTTTCTTACAGAGTTTGATAAGTTGTTATAAAATGTGAGTATGCAACCCGACTTAACTAGTAAATCTGTATTTCGGAAATTGTTTGACCATATAAAGAGGGATATGTCCATAATCAATACATGTATGTCTGCAAAATACCATTTGATCATATATTATTATATTTTATAAATTTAAAGTCAACATTCTGTAAAATAATTACAGTGACACTGTACTAGTTATCGTATAAAATTCAATAATGAATGGCGCAAGTTTAGGAAATTATCAACCGATCACTAGTACGTATTTTAATTATTAAATTGGGTATACATTAATTACAACTACACATTAAAAAGTAAACATTAATCTTCAATAAGAAAAAAAAAAAAAAAAAGTAAACATTTTAAACGTACATTATGGCCATGGTTTTAGGGTCATTGGCCTTATATATATGGCAAGATATTCACATTTCCTTTCTTATATGAGGATATAATTCTTGATTAATAAGAATGTATCATAACTTCTAAAAACGTTATAACATAATCAAATCTTCAAGATTTTCTTATTAAATCCATAATCAATTTTCTTTCCTCTCGTCCCCTTATATATACTAAGACGACTTGTCCATCTTCAATCCACAAGCAACCTAAAAGTTCCTATCTATCTAGCTAAATCTTTTTAAAGTCTCTAATCTTTTTGAGATGGCTCCAACAGAGATGATCAGTGAGAAGAGAGAGTCTCTCAATGGTGGTAAAAGAGCCTATGTGACGTTCTTAGCCGGTAACCAAGACTACTGGATGGGTGTGGTTGGTCTAGTCAAGGGACTCCGCAAGGTGAAATCTGCTTATCCTCTTATCGTAGCAATGCTACCCGATGTGCCGCAGGAGCACCGTGAGATCCTTGTTGCACAAGGTTGCATCCTCCGTGAGATTGAGCCGGTTTATCCACCGGAGAACCAAGCCGGTTATGCTATGGCTTACTATGTCATTAACTACTCCAAGCTTCGTATTTGGGAGGTACATTTCTACTTACTATATATATGTACGTATCGGTATATTTTTAATTAAATCATATGACGGGATCGTTTTTATTTATGGCAACTAGTATATACTATTGCATGCAAACCATATATATGTTATTATTCACCAAATATAATTAATATATGCACGTACCATGCGTATTCCTTTTTGTTAAATTTGAAACATATATGTAACTATTTTATTAACATTTTTGCAACTATATATAGTTTGTGGAGTATGAGAAGATGATATATCTTGATGGAGACATTCAAGTGTTTAGCAACATTGATCATCTTTTCGTCATGCCCTCCGGCTACTTGTATGCCGTCAAGGACTGCTTTTGCGAGGGGTCTTGGTCAAAAACCAATCAGTACAAGATTGGCTACTGCCAACAAAAGCTTGAAAACCCGACGTGGCCCGTGGACTCTTTTGGTCCTCCACCACCTTTGTACTTCAATGCTGGGATGTTGGTCTTTGAACCAAATCTCGTCACTTACAAAGATATCCTTGAAACTGTCCAAGTCACTACTCCTACTTCTTTTGCTGAACAGGTTTGATTTAATTTATTTACATTTTTTTGTCAATAATTCGTTTGCATTTTGGATTATTTTTCATAGTAATATTGCTTTTTATATTTTGTAGGATTTTCTGAATATGTATTTCAAAGATACTTACAAGCCAATCCCTCCAACGTACAATCTTGTACTAGCTATGCTTTGGCGTCATCCTGAATGCATTGATCTTGAACAAATCAGTGTTGTTCATTACTGTGCTAAGGTACGTTTTAAAATTTCTTATCAAATTCGGTGACATTCATATTGTTGTTACCAAAACTTTATATTTTGGTAATTCATTTTGCAGGGTTCAAAGCCTTGGAGATACACTGGTGTTGAGGAGCATATGGACCGAGAGGACATAAAGATGTTGGTGAAAAAGTGGTGGGATGTTTATGAAGATGAGAGTTTGGACTTTAAGAACTTTGTCCCTAATTCTGAGTCCAAGCTTAATCCGATAATCGCTGCCTTAGCTTCCAAGGATTCTGGCGTTGATGGCCTAACGAACCTTGCTCCCTCCGCCGCTTAACCAATCTTTGCGTGGAGATGAACGATAATATCATGTTCATGTTTTTTTTAAAAAGTTTTTTTTTATGAAAAGGTTAAGCTATATATATAATTTTATAATTATATATAGCTTTCAACCTCTTTGTTTTTACGTGAGATTGTGTGGTTGGTCTTGTGTTTTGTTAGAGGACTGTTGTGTCAATGACAACCTCGACCAGCTCCTTGCTTTTGTATCTCACTTCTCCATTTTATAGGATAAGAATAATATTGGGTTTTGGTTTTTAGTCTCCATTGTCTTTGGGCAATATAATTATTGGAAAAATAGCACATCTGTAAGATGATCCAAATTATCAACTAATGGTAATTTAGTTTCATGAACATCGGTTATTGAGTATGAATTTTATAACGACCATAACTTTAACAATTATTACCCATATCAATCTCGTTCAGAATATCTTGTCCATAAAATGCCATGTGAAATAAATTAACCATCGACGATGTGTGTTGACAAATTAAGTAAAGAAGTAACAATCGATGTCGGTTTTGGACCTTTTTGTCGGTTTTTTTGAAATGTATGTTTGATTTCTCACTTAAAGAACAACTATCATCCCTTTTCTAAAAAATCCTACGCCTGTCTACATAATCGTTATGCCTTACTCTACTGATGCAATTAAGTACAAATCGGCTCTATTACTCGCGTGTCTAATTAATAGTTTAACTATATCGAGTTATTTGTATGTTCTTGTTAAAATACATGAGAATTTTTTTACAATTTTTATTTATTTTGGACTTGAGATGTTTCAAAATAGATCTATCAATTTACTATAGAACGAATTCGAAATGTGATAGAAAACAAACACTGATTTACAAAAAAAAAAAAAAAACAAACAAACACTGAGTCTGAGTCACTCAAAAGAAAGAGAAATACAAATACTGAATCTTAGAGCCATAACCACATAATGCTCTTTTGTACCCCCCACTCCACCAAGGACCTGCCAAGAAAAGATGAAGATAATTATATATAAGAGATTTCTTGTCCAAATAAAACAGACTTGAAGAAGAAAAAGGGATATAAACACAAAAGCAGAGCTGCTTTTGCAAGAAGGTCACATTTCAACAAGATGGAGCATTAGCAGCTATATATCAACCTCTGTGTCCATTTTCTTTGTTAGGTGAGAGTGTGGTTGGTGTTGTGTTTTGTTAGACGACTATTGTGTCAATGACAACCTCGACCAAAACCACTTGCTTTTGTATCCTAGTTTCTTTTCATAATAAGAATTTTAGCTTTTTTTTTTTTTTTGTTTGGGGCAATACACTATAGCTTATTATTTGGAGTGTCCACATCCATGCACAATATAGACTCCGGCTTATAGACTATGTAATATAGATACAGAATTTGTATCTTGCAAATTTGAAGCCTTTGAACCGAAAAATCAAAAGAAATATTGAAACACAACAGAACCAGATCTGAATTAAGTCGTCGATGCGTATCTAGGGCCTTGCTTGTTTAAGCCACAAGCATAAATATAATATGAGTCTGAGTCACTCAAAAGAAAGAGAAATACTGAATCTTAGAGCCATAACTACATAATGCTCTTTTGTCCCCGCACCAAGGACCTGCCAAGAAAAGATGAACATGATAATTATATATAAGAGATCTCTTGTCCAAATAAAACAGACTTGAAGAAGAAAAAGGGTAATTATATTGGATTTTACCTGATCATCAATGTCAAGCTCAATCTTGACCTTCCGTGCCTCCTTTTACCTCTTTGGAGCTTCTTGCACTTTCACGTTTTGCAATGACGCGTTTGGCATTGACAAGGAGCCTACCATACTGGATCTCCCTCTGCAAAATAGCCAGTTGGTAGAAGTTGAGAGGGGCAAGCTCTTTCCCATCCATTCTCCTAAGAGGATATAAGAAAATTGGTTAGAAAGAATAGACATACACAACTAGACAAGGAATAAAATAAATATATATGTCACATACTGGATCAAAAGCTGCAATGACTTGATTTCAGTCTTGATTGACTCGGCTCTTCGCAGGAGTGCTTTATGATCTTGCTCCAGTTGTTTGTCTTCTAGGGTGGGTAACCTGCTGCGGAGCTCTCTCGCATTATGCCTTGCAATTCTTCTTTTGTTAGACAGCGTAAACTGAAACCAAATATTCTCGCTCCTCTTTTGCTCAACCACTTCTCTTGCCTTAACTTGATCCTCCTCTTCTTCCTTAATTGGGAAACATGAACAAGGAGAAAACTGTGAGCTTGTTCCGATAACGAAATTGACTAAAACACTAGGGAGGATAAATAGAGGAGGTTACACGTACCTCAATGAAAACTCTTTCAGCTTCCTCCTGCTCTTTAGTCTTCTGTACGTAATACTCAAAACAAAACAAAAGGTTTAAAAAGTGGTATTTGAGGAACACAAACCCACAAAATCCATATTGGGTGACAAAAGAAGACCTCGGCTAATCGTTCCCTGACACTTAGCAACGCTTGGCATAAGCGATTAAGGATAGATTCCAGCTCGGAGACGCTAAGACCCTCTAAAGCCTCGCCATTCATTCTCCTAGTGATACAAAAAAACCTTGTCTTATAAGAAAATTAGAGAAAGAAAACATCAAAGAATAATCTCATTACAAAATCTGCAGTACGTAGTAAGACTCCAACAAAGGCGTGCAACAGCACGTGCTCAGGAATCAGTTTGCTAAGACAGCTAATCAAGGAGATTTGTTTGAAAAACATCTAGTAAAAAAAGAAAACCACAATAAAGCAGAATTCACCTTTAATCACGAGCTAGTTGTAAAGGAAACAAAGAATCTAGGAAACATACTCATATCGAATCTGAAGATCCTCAAGTTCCTCTTTCAGAGACTTCACAGACTGCAGCTGCAAGATTCAAAGATTTGTGTATGAACACAAAACAAGATATCAAACCAGACGCACACTCCTCCTAATCATGCTATATAATACATATTGCTCAGTGGGATTTGTCTAATAAATTCAGATGCTTGTGAAAAATAGGCGACAAGGAATAGACATACCAAAGCGTCATGATCTTGTTCTTGTCTGTTTGGCATACACAGAAAAACACAAATAGAATAAAAATTAATAAAATTGCGATTTTGTGACCATTTACATACCAATCAACAACGATTACTCAATGAAAAATTCGACAGCGAAGACACAGATCACCTTGCGGATCTGGAGTTATCTCTCCCTTTCTTCTTCGCCTTATTTCTTCGCAATCGACCCATCACGTCTTTCTTAATTCATTAAACCTAAAACTACGTGAGTATATATAGTTTCCTCCGGCATACTCTCCATATATTTTATCTCCCTATTTGGCTTTAAGTGTATCATATCATACGCAAAGTGTATACGACATGACCATTTGAGGAATACATATTACATACTAATAAAGGCACATAATATTGATATTCAATTTAGCAACAGAACCCCCGAGTCAACAAACATAGAGGGGACTAAGGCGAAAAATCTTCAAAAGCTTCGGGCCACCTTCTCGTACAAGTCACGTGGCCAGTTCCGGTGCGTGTTGCTTGCAAGAAACCCAGCAATCTGCCCAAAGCAATCAGTCATTTCATTATTCATCATATTGTGCTACACTCAACCATAACAAGTTATCGTTAATTATTGCGTTACCTTGGATCTCATGGCACGGATCGATCCATCAGTGTCCGGTACATTGTCAAGACATGTGAGCGCAACTTTGAGTAGGTCAGGGACACAAGTCTGGAAGTATGGAGATGCACTCTGGAACACATCAGCGGTTGCATCCGGCATTCTTGGATCAAGATGAAGGAACGGAAGCTTTGCAATTTCCCTCAAAGCATCCAGATGATTGCCTAGTCTACCTAACTTGTGGATCGATAGTATAGCCTCAAGCTCTCTTAGTATGGTTTCCTGTTCCATCACTCGTTCTCTTTCCTGAGGACTGTATAAGTGGAAATTGAAAAAAAACCACTTGAGCACATTTTTCAACTTGAACCAAAATAGATTAATGAATTCCATCCAGCAATAATATACCTGACTTCAGGGTAATATTTGTAAGTCTGAAGAATATCGTTTCCCGCGAGAATAAGTCCCGACGTTCGGCTTTCACCATCCAACCTTCCACGGGCAAGAGAACAAATGGCTTCAGATAGACACTTGTTTATAGTCTCCAAGGCAGCTGAAAACGCACCCACTCTCTTCTGTATTTCTATGGACTGAGAATATGGAAACATGATGGAAAACTCTATTAAAAGATTGAAACAGAGTAAGCTCTATACAATGTTAGATGGGATCACAAGCTACTACTTACTTTGTCATATAATCCAGCTTCTTGACACTGATGCGCAGCTTCGATCAAGAACTGATGTCTCAATCTAGAATCAGGGAAAAACCTTCCAAGCTGACCTTCTTCACCAGAACCTCTTGCCCCGAGCAAAAAGTAGATACCACCCTCTCGTAGAAGAATCTCAGTCAGTAGCTGCTTCAGCATTAAGTTTCTCTGCCTCTGTTGATCCACATCGCTTCTTCCAGCCCAAGCTAGTTGACCCCCACCTACAGTAACAGCAGCTTGTGCATAATACTCTACCGTCATTTGGAGATCCCCGTGATGCAGAAACATTGAACCGTATTGTCTAATCATGCTAGATGCCTCAGCATTAGCATCCATCACACTCAATTTGTGGCCAGTCCCAGAGCCTTCAGATAAGACAGAGTAGTCCACTAGCGTAATAGCTATATGTACAGCATCAATATTATAACCTCCATCTCCAGCTTCTTTGGATAAGTGCATGATAGCTGGTAGCAACTGAACGCTGAGAAGCAAAACATATGGATATACCAAGGGGTCTTTTCCATTCTTTGTGTAGTATGAAGGTTCAAATTTATTGAGATAAGCCTGAAGATCATCTAAACTGTATGGCGCAAGACCATCATTCAAGACCGCAGATGAAGATCCACCAGTGACGTCCCTTATGCAGGCTAATTTGAACCACAAGAAATCTTCAATTGTGTTAAATAACGTAGACAGATCCCTCAGTATGCGCTCAATTTGCCTGCGAGAACCAGAGATGATGGTGTAGAGTAGGAGTTTCTTCTTGTCATATGCGGTTCTACCCAAGCGATCACCCATTCTTAACATTTTTTCACATTCTTCAGATGCAATAGCTGCAGTCTCTGCAGTCACCATACCGTCTGTGGTGATCCATTCTGTAAGCTGCAAACAGGAAAGGTAACCAAACATTTGGTTCCAAAACTCTTGTAAAATATATTAAAGATGTAAAGGAAACCTACCATTGGTGCAAATTGTTGAGATGACCGAGTTGAACGAGCCACTTCCCTAGCCTCCTCATAATACCCAGTTCGTAAACAAAAATATATCTGTGATTGAAGAATAGATATCAGTCATTCCATAAAAAACACCCCCGCCATTCCAAAATGTGAAACTCTAAAAATGTTGAGGACAAAGGAAGATTATCCAGAACCTGTTGCCAAGTCGTATCAACAGGAGGCTGCCTACGGGCCTCAGGCGAATCAAAATCTAAAATTCCATATTCTCTCAAACGAATCTGCACAGAATAGAAAACAACAAATAAGAAAGCTAAATAGCCGTCAGAACATACGATGTGTGTTAAGCTGTATTAACTACTAAGTCTGTGACACTAACCCGAAGGAACGCACGAATTCTTTGCAAATTTCCAACAGAGCCACCAAGAGCAGCCTGGAACAAGATTATAAAGCAAGAATCAGGTCAAAATAATTACCAACACACTTGAAAGAGGATTGAAACATCAAGGAACCTTTTCCGACAGCACCCAACAATTTGGAGTAGAGGGTAATCAAAAGATTCTTCAACAAATATGCGGCAGCTCAAATTATAAAGAATACTAAAAGTGAAAATGGGACAGAAATGACTACTTGTGTAGGGTGACTCTGAATGGTGTCCATTATATGTTTTTCATGCCCACGCTGTAAATGACGTCTTGCACCTATCGCGAGTGCCATCCTTTTAGAAACACCCTGTCGAATTGCTGAGTCTTCACCTGTTATTGCCTGGAAAAGTGGTCAACAGTGAGAAAATATTTGCATGAGACTGAAAAAGGTAAATAACAATCCTTAGAGGATGGTCTGGCTGTTTGAAATAGTTTCTGGTCAGAAGATTACCTGAACAAGCTGCCAGATTTTATCCATGTTCACTGATTTCCCACGAGTTACCTCAGCACCAAGAGATTCATAAGCTTCCTTAAAACACATTGCAGGCTATATAAGCAAGAACGGATTTGGATCAGTAGAAAGCACATCCAAACAATCAATATGAGGGAGCAAGTTTCAAATGGCTGGGCGTATCATAGGAAATCATCATCAAAATGTAGAGTGCATACAAAATGAGAAATCTTCTAGAACTAGTTAAGGAAAATGTACAGTTTTCAGCTACAGTTATCAAACAAGATCTTGAGCAAAAAATGAACCAGTGCCTAATTTCAAGAAAAGGTTAGAAGATCCGTACTCTAAATGGCAAGCCTCGTTCTCTTGAATTGTTAAGTTTCTTCACAACCTCTCCATAGACATATGCTTTCTTCTCATGGATGGGTATGTTAGCCAGAGCCACAAGTTCTTTGCCTGGTGTTGAGGATACTCGAGAATTCGAAGCTACTGGCACCAATTGGCCAGCATGAGCCTCTCTGCCTGTGTCAATCATATTGGTTTTAGGTAACATCGATATTCTGCTAAGGCTCTGAAGGAAGTCACGTTTTTCTTTTCTCCAGTCTTCCTGTCAATTCAGATTCACATCCAATATTTGGAAAATCAGCATAAAAATCTGTTTTATATATCAATAAGCAAAAGTAATCTCGCCAACAAAAGCCTCCTTCAAAGCTAGTTGCATTGCACAATACATATAGACAACTTTTAAGTAGGAGAGAATAAAATACATGCCTCTGTTTCACACAACTACTAACTAACCAGTATATGCATGCAAAAGAATATTGAGAAGAAACAAAAGGGTAGGAGGAAAAAAGAAAGGAATGATAAAGTTTAACAAGGAAATATGGATAGCCAGAGTACAAACCTCCAGCACTTTCATCATGTAATCATTAAAGCTTCGAACATTATCCTTCTGAGCTTCCTGTATAGCAGATACCATGGCCATTTCATGCACCTTGTAAAGATAAGCAATACACATCACAACAGTCAGTTATCGCAAAGAGAATCAATCTATAGAAAATCATATAGAAATAGAAGTACCTGTTGTAGGTATTCTTCAACGCTCGTCGCTTCAGCAGGGAACACATCCTCAAATGTTGTCTTATAAGAAAATTAAAGAAAGAAAACATCACATAGTGACACAAAGAAATCTCATTACAAAATCGGGCATCAAGCTGGAGATGTGTAAGCCTACAACAGCAAGTGCTCAGGGATGAGTCTGCTAAGACAAAAAATCTTCACCTTTAACTCAAATGATTTTAAATCACGAGCTAGTTGCTCTGCGTTGATTCCCTCCCGTGCGAGTAATCTGCAATCTCCAACAAAAACAAATACAACAGAATCATCACTCACTAGTCACTAGCTAGCTACTCCATTTCTGGTACTCAATACCAAGAGATTAGGAGCAAATTGAATCAGGAAAGCAAACCATAATTGACCTTGTGGCAGCAATAGACTGAGAAGGAGCTTCGTTTCTTAGGGTTTTAGCTTTGAGCTTTTTCGATAACGCTTCCAATTGATCCAAATTTCTCTGATAGCAACAATATACACAAAATCAATCGTACTAATCTACAGCCCAACGAAGAAACAAACGAGAACTCTGGAAAAATCGAAGGAGAAAATTAAAGTAGCGGAAAGAGGAAGAAGAAGAACCTGGAGAGGAGGAAACTGAGAAGAAGGAGCCGCTTGCTCGAGAAGCTTCGATGAAGAATGGAGAAGATCAGTCCAACCACTCATCTCTTGGTCGTTCGCCATTGATGTGTGGATTCTTCGAGCTATGCAGTTGGAGACGCAAAGAGAGGGTTTCTGGGATTCAAACTTTTTGGTTGATTTTTCATTTATGACGAAATAACGGGTTTCAGTGTAATTATAAGAAATTGTATTTTACGGTTTTAAGAAATGTATAAAGTAACTTTTGCGAATTTGTAAAATAATCTACGGGATACATGCAAAACTGTATCTAATAGCAAAACTGTATCCTACGGGAACATACATTTGAATAACATTTTTCTTTTACTTTTTTTTTTTTTTATCAACTCCATCAAGTTTATTTAAAATATAAGAAAAATGCCAATGCCAATGCCTTGTAGTCACTTAAAATTCAATACTTAATGCCTTAATGGAATGTTTATGAAAAATAAAAAATGATTTTATTTAATAACTAATTATTATGTATATTAAATCGTTTTGTTATATTTTTGGATGTTAAATTTCTAGATACACGAGATGTGATTGATTAACTACAAAACTCTTCTTTTTATTTTTTTTCAACACTTAGTTACAAAACTCTAGGCTCTGTGCTTTTGCATCTAAATATTAAGGTTCAAATGCAAAAACGCACATGTGTGAATGATAATGATTTTCTATAACCAATCAAACCTATTCTACTACGTTAATAAATTTCTCAAGCTTCAGATTTTCTTTTTTTGGTAACATATTCTGGCTTATGATTAAGTTCAACGATTAAAATATTAATGTAATTACGGTTCCTTGTTAACGCTTTGGGGAATAAATGGTCTTACTTTGAAATTTTTTCACTTTCTGTTTTTGAGTTCTGAACGCATTACAAGAATTTAACCCCCCAAAAAAAAAAAAAAAAAAAGAATTTAAGAAAACCAAAAGCCTCTCTGCGGGAGAGAACAGTTACTTTGTATCCTCCTCAATATAGATATATATATAGAGATAGAGTAAAGAAACGATTGTTCAAGGACTTGAGAGGTTTTTGAGATCTTCTTCCTTAGCATACCAACTTGGTGCTATCTTTGGAAGATGAGGATACAAGTCTTTGTATGAGTTTCTTATTGTCCCTTCTGCTACTCCTGTTGCAGTCGATATCTCTGCACCCCAAAATAATTGTCAGTCTAAGGTTTGTTTATAAATTTTTGCTCGAATATATCTGTACAAAGAGAGAAACAAACCTTTGAGAGTCTTCTTGTCATCAGAAAGCTGGGTTATGATGTAAATAACTACTGCTGCTATGGATATAGGACTCCTCCTGCAAGATGACAAATAAAGATCTGTTAAAGATTCTGCTGTGCCTATCTATACTGAATCTGCGAATAAAATGAAATGTACCTAATATCAAATTCCTCAGATTTTAGCACTGCTTCCTGAGCAGCTTTAACAGCTTGCTGAGACATTCCAAGGTTAGAGCAGAACCTTCTCTGCAATATCAGTGAGAAGACGGAAATGTCAATACAAGCCACCATGAAACTAAACAGCACCAATATAAAGTTAAACTCACCATGAAATCACCAGCATGTATAGTTCCCAACTCCACAGACTGACCAGTCTCCAACCCCAAGGTTTTAACTATGTAGTCCTTTGCTCGTCCAATTTCCTTCTTTGTTGCTCCATTGGCAACAGAGCAAATTTCTATTCACAAGGTTCATGAATTTTTGATTCACTTATGGCAAAGCTATATCAAAAGGGAACCAGACTCTCTCAAATGAGAAATCTTTGAAATGTATACCCTTAATAGTTCGCGGCTTGTCCTCTTGTCGACAGGAAATATACAGGCAGGCTGCTAAAAGAGCATCCTGATTTCTTCCCCTGCTCGACTTTTGATCCTCCAACCTCTTAAAGATCTCATTAGCCCGATCCTACATATCAAAAAAGGCCACCAAAACCATAAATAATAGGCTCCTAAACAGCACATACCCGCAGACGATCAAAGTTATAAGTTATAACGCAAGATTAACAAAGTCGAACAAGCTTTACCTTGATAGTTGCAACAAGTCCCAACCTGGAAAAAAAATCGATCCACAAGTCAGTACCCTCACACGAATCATAATGTATACACACAAAAAGACATGAATCTGGCAATATGACCAAACACTATACACCCACAGCAGTAGAAACATCTCAAATACAGACACACAACACAGCGAAGTACAAATATGAAACAGGACAGATAAAACTCTCAGTGGAGATAAAAAAGGAACCTCTATTACATATGTAATTGACAATGTGATTGCTCAAACGAGTAATAGATGTACTCGTAAACAAGCACCAACCATTGATACAATCATAACACCAATAGATACAACTCAGTGAAATGATAACAACTATACAATAAATGGATCCATAAAAACAATCCCAAATGACCAAAATTGAGTGATAAGCCAAACCAAATCCACAAAACTCCATCAACTCTCATAAAAAATCATGTAACCCATCATCCATCTCAATCCATCACAAGGATCCAACCCAATCACACCCAAAAAAACCCAAAATTTCGGGATCTCAAAACTAAAAAAATCGCACTATATACCTATCAGACATAGTCGCAATCGTTTTGAAAGCTTGAATCAAGCCACGCTCAGAATTAGAGCCACGATTCCACCTCCCAAGAGAAGAAGACAGGAAATCACCAGAGGAACCATTGGTCTTGGTAATCACAGTGGTTAAAGCACTATCAGCGAGAAGCGGATTCGTCGGACCACCGACACGATTAGGATCGGAGTTAGAAGATTCGTTAGCGAAAGTTCTCCACTCAGACGTCTCATCAATCGAGTGCGATTCCAGAACCAATCCACACTCCGAACAAAGAGTATCTCCTGCTGAATGATCGAACACAAGCTCCGTTTCTCTCTTGCAATCCGTACAATACGCATCAGACATGGTTTGATTTTTTTTTCGAAAACCCTAATTTGAGAAAATCGATCGTCCTCTCCGATTATCGTCTTCTTCTTTTGGTGACGGTGGGGGAGGGAGAGAAAACAGAAAAAGGTAAAACACGATTGATATGTGGAGAGAACAAGGAGAGAATCCGTAGGTTTTGCTTCGCTTTTTATAGACAAGAAGAAGAGGAGAGGTTAACGTGTGGTGAGGTGTAGGTGAAGGAAGATGATCTGGGTCGTAGATTTATGTGGGGTCTAGTGATGATTAATCGGACGGTGGAGGGATTTTATTTGGAGATTGACGTTTGTTTTTTAAAATAAATTAATTTGGTTGTCCGTTTAAGAAGGACAGAGGAAAAACGAAATAAGTGACTTGTTAGGGAAGTCATACCGGTCGCATGTGTTGGGAATTAGTTGGGAGAGTTTGAGGAGTGTTTGGACATAGCAATATGAATAAACTTGTAATGTATTATTGTTTTTCCATGTTTGGTTTATCAATGGCTTCATTCAATCTGGATAAACCGATCCTATCGGAATCAGTCTAAATGGAATCATATAATAACATAATTATACGAATATTAAAGTTTGAATGCAAATCAATTTTTTTTAAAGATCAATCTAATACTAAATTTCGTTGAAACAAAAACCAAATAATCTAAAATTTGAATTATGATGAAAATCATATTTGACCATATTTTAATTTTAAAAAATGAATATTGTAGTCTGGTTTATATGCATACATTTTTTAAAAAATGTAACCAATGAAGATTTGTATGCAAACCTAATTGGAAAATAAAGGCTCTAAATTGTGAATGGAATTGGTTATTTAAATAATGGATTTTGATAAATAAATTTTTATCTTGTCATTTATATTCGGTTGCAAATCGTATTTATTTTCATTGTTTTGTACGAACTACATTTATTCCGAAAATATAAGTTTTTACTATTCAAACCGCTTTTGACATATTATATCCCGCAACCCGCTTTTACATTCATAGCAGAAAAAACATTCTACATTTTCTTTTACAATATTATAAATGTATTTTACCATAATTTGAATCAATGTTCTGATTAAACATATGCGGACAGAAAAAATTTGATAGGGAAATAAATCATACGTGTCGCATGTGTCGGACTCGGTTGGAATTTTTCAACGAGTGTTTGGATATAAGAATATAAATAAACCTGAATTGGTGATTACTCGTTGTTATCCGTATTCGGATTACCATATGGGCATTTAGGGGCCAGTGAATTTGGCTTAAATACATTAGTCAAAAACAAACGGAGAAACCAAACTTTTGATAATGTTTATTCCTGAATTAGCTAAACATTAGTACGTGAGACAAAACTGATAATTCGGTCTGAAGTGGACATATCAGTCATATTGGTCCCCTTTTTAAAACGTGTCTTCAAAAAAATTTAGAGAGATTATTTAACTTACAATTTTAATGAAATATGAATGCTTTGGATTTGATCAAATTACTTTGTGTTTACTAGAAGATAAGTTTTACATTTAAGACTAGAATTTTAAATATTTTCTTTTTCCTACAACAATTCAGCAATATTAGGGTAGATAATCTTTAATATATTTAAGATGTTGCTTTGTATATATATGATGTTTGTATATACAAATCAATTTAGTTATCACACCAAAAAAATAATTAAATATCACATATTTATTTTTATTTGTTGTAAATCTTTTATAAACTTTAAATATTTTAACTTCAATTCACACCCGTACACCATCTCCATTAGAAATATCTAATAAGTGAGTATTTTCAAATAATAAAAAATGAAAAATAAAATAAAATTATGCGAATGTCTTAAAAATAAGAGAAAGTGTGTCTCTATTTAAACACCCTCCAAACCACTCTAAATATAATAATAATAAAAATTATTTTATTTTATACTTAAGACACTCTTTCTAATATTGTAGACGGAAATTCCCTACCTTGTAATCTAGAAATAAACTAATTCAAATGATATTATCATCCCGTGGTTTGTTTATAGATCAAGATGATTAGAAACGGTAAGCTTTCAACATATTGGTCTGTTTAAAAAAAACCAAGGGATATTTCACCAAAGAAAGAACGATATATGTATTATGATTGGTAAGATTAGTTGTTGATATTGTGTCATTATCTTTACTTTTTATTTTTCAATTAACAAAAATTGAAACATTCGGACATGATCAACAATAACAAGAAAATGGACTATTTAAATAGACCGAGTTATCTTCGTTCGGTAATAAGAATACCTTCATATCATTTCAAACTATAGATATTCTTTTTTACCAAAAAAAAAAAAAACTATAGATATTCTTACATAAGCGTTTTCTTTGATTTCAGATTCTAAATTTTGTGTATTCTTTTTGGTTTCAGTTAATTAAACAATAAACATCATATAAAACATATGTTAACCGTTAAAAAATTAAAACAAATCATGACTAGTCATGACGAAAACTTACAGTCTATAGACTTTTGACACTCCCCTTCTTCATTTAAAGTTAATAATAATATCTTGTGTGTAGTTCGTTGGTAACACAAGCATATTTTCAGCATCAGTACAGTACCATTGAAAATATATATATATATCAAAAGTTTCGTTAGATGGATAACGAAAAAAGTTGGTTTGACTAGGAAACTAAGATAAACGGATGCAACTTCTGAGAGAATTTGAAAGATATAAATGCGAGATGATGATTTTCTTTTTCATATTTGGAGATATTTATTTTGCCTGCTTCTGTGGTTATCATAACTCTTATAGACGACAAATCCAAAGAGAATCCAAATTGAGGGTTTGGGCTATAGGTTCTCATTTGACCAAGATTTGTTACGTGGTTCTAAATAGAAGACAAATACATAATTATCTGATATATTTTTTTGATTAGTCGAAATGATATAGTTACGCTTCAAATATAAGCAAATTTAGTGATAGAATTATTTGAACTGTGGTTACATACAGATTATTCGGTATAAAATTTTGAAACATGGTTATGAAAAGAAAAAAGTCAAAGCTGGAGAAACAAAAACTACAATTTAAAAAGTTTCCAATGCATACTTTAAGCTCATATATATAGGTGGAGATTTGATGGAACCACTTTGTTAAAGCAGTGACTCATCTTTGTGTTTTTCACATAGATTATTGTTTTTATTATGAATATAGTGTGATGGTATACGTACGTTGATATGAAACCGTTGTAACAATTACATGAGTCCAGATGCAGCTAGCACGATGTTAAATAGCGATATTTTAGACTTCACGATAGCCATAGATGTCGTGTTACGTGAGGATTGTCACGATATTTACTTGATAGTATGTTAAAAGAAAAAAAAACGATAATTAATGTTACAAACCACGGCCTACAAAAAACAAAAAATCTTAGAAACAAACCGGGACATCAATAATGGTGTGGAGGCGGTGGCCATGTGCCAAAGAGGGAAAAAAATGATATACGGTAGTTCAAAAAGTTCTATGCCCCAGTCTCATGATTCGACCATTCAGACTGTTTACTGTTATCCGTTAATAATTAAGTTATCATATTCCATATGTTTCAGCGATATTTTTTAGAGGTAATAAGCAGGTAATAACTAATATATTATTTTCAGATTTTCAATTAATGTTATAATGTTGTAGATCTCAAAAACTCTTGACGAAAATAGTGGAAAAATGGTCACAATTGATAAATAGTAAATTTAACATTTATTTTTATTTAGGTTTATGTTATTATAACCAAAACGTCTGAAACAATATAATAAATTTATATATACGGAAACATATATACTAGAATGTAAAGTAAAATTAAGATGTTTGACCTAAAAATGATTTTGTTGTTTATATCTCATTTATATTTGTGAAATGGTTAAATTTTTGTAATATTCCGAGAATGAGACACTACTTTAAGGTATGAAATGCATGTTTATTCATCAGAAATCATCAATAATTTTTCTTATGAATTCAATAAAAATAGTTGAAGATGATGTCGTCGTCAAGTGACTGTTCTGCTTCTATATTTTCTATGAAAAAAAAATTTAAGATTATTAAAAATTGATTTCTTTTATTTTTCTGTTAAAATAATTTTTTTTGTGTTTGTAATGATTTTTTTGGGGAGTCTTATCCATTTGTATATGAGGGATAGACAAGAAAACAGATAATACATCTGGTTAGATGTTAGTCTAAATAGAGCTAACATTTCTTACAACATTGGATAATACTCTCTACAAATTATAGCTACATACAAAATTGAATTTCTGACAATATTCAGGCAATCATTTTTGTAAATTAATGGAGCAGGGGAAAAGAACAAAAAAAAGTTAACAATCTATCGTCTAAAATTCCGGAAAATCATTGGAACTTGGAAGCAATAATAAGATATCACTGTAATCTAATTAAATTATTCATAGTGTTTTCGCATTTTCTGAATGGTAAAATAATTGGTCGAATAATAGGCAAAAGATAAAGCATAGCTCATATTATGCGAATCTAAAGATGTCAAAGTCGGCGTCATGCACATGCCACCCCTAAAAGGCTAAAACAAGAACAGAACCACTTTAATCATGTTTAAACTCCACGCTGTCTTAACCCCACCATACCAAACGCTCTGCCGTTTTTAGGTAACCCTTACTTACATTTTAATTAGTCCACCAGCTTTAATTTTCCTCCTTTGTAATAATCTCAAGAACTAAAGACTTGACCAAGAAGAAAATTAAAAAGAAATTCATACGAAAAATTAATTCAAACGAAAAAGAATATTATAAAATGTACGATGTAACCTAAAAGGAAATAAAAAATCTTGAAAAATGAAAAGCCTAATAATTTTGACTTTGACCAAACACTTGACAGCCACCTCCTCTCTGTTGATTCCGTGTTCTTACCCGAAAAACAGAGGAAACTCCACTAAAACACCATATTCCATATGCATAAAAAACTTTATAATATAATAGTCGCTTTCATCATTTCACTCGTTAAATAACTTGTATGTATATATGCGTGTCTAACTCCAAAGTCTTCTTCTTATCTTTTCCATTCTCATCTCTCAAAGAAAAGTATTCGTTTTGTATTTAGAGATAATTGTTGAGACCCTTTTCATCAAGATCGAAACTTTAGTTCTGGGTTGTTTCTAGAAGATGGTGCAGTATCAGAGATTACTCATCCACCATGGAAGAAAAGACGACAAGTTTCGAGTTTCTTTAGAAGAAGGTGGTGGAGGTTGCTACTTGAAGAGAGCTAAACGAAACATCATCTATCTTCTCTTCCTCTCTTTCATCTCTTGCTGTTTCATTGTAGCTCCTTATCTCCTTGGCTTCTCCACTCTCTCTCTCTTAGGTATGACTCTCTCTCTCACACATGCTCTGTTTTGTATCTCTGTTTCACCTTCTGATTCGTTACCTCTTATGAATACTTTTGCAGATCCTTTTGGTAGAGAAAGTGAAAGTCTTGCTTCTTATGATGAACCAATCGTTGCTCCTTTATGTTCAGACATCTCCAATGGTTAGTCTCACTAGACCCTGAAAAAACAGTNTTGCTCCTTTATGTTCAGACATCTCCAATGGTTAGTCTCACTAGACCCTGAAAAAACACAGGTTTTGATCTCTTGTATCTTGTGTATTTTATAGACTTACGTTTATCGATTCTTTATATGTTTGTAGGAACCATTTGTTGTGATAGAACCGGATTGAGATCAGACATATGTGTAATGAAAGGTGATATTCGAACGAACTCTGTTTCGTCCTCTGTTTTTCTCTTTACCTCCACCAAGAACAACATCACAAAACTCGAGAAGATCAAACCTTACACTAGAAAATGGGAGACTAGTGTGATGGACACTGTTCACGAACTCAACCTCGTTACTAAAGGTTACTCGAAGAATTCTTCGGATCGTGCCTGCGATGTGTACCACGATGTTCCCGCGGTGTTCTTCTCCACGGGTGGATACACTGGAAACGTGTATCACGAGTTTAACGACGGGCTTATCCCTTTGTTTATAACTTCGCAACATTACAACAAGAAAGTCGTGTTTGTGATCGTTGAGTATCATGATTGGTGGGAGATGAAGTACGGGAATATCGTCTCGCAGCTCTCGGATTATCCGTTGGTTGATTTCAGTGGTGATTCAAGAACGCATTGTTTCAAGGAAGCCACTGTTGGATTGCGTATTCACGATGAGTTGACCGTGAACTCATCGTTGATTGTTGGGAATCAAACCATTGTTGATTTCAGGAATGTTTTGGACCGAGCTTATTCGCCTCGTATTCAAGGCTTGATTCAAGAGGAGATCGAGGCGAATGTAACAACAGTCGAGGATTTGAAGAAGCCGAAACTAGTGATTCTGTCGAGAAATGGATCAAGGGCGATATTAAACGAGAATCTTCTTGTGAAGCTAGCGGAAGATATCGGGTTCAATGTCGAGGTTTTGAGTCCGAACAAAAGAACAGAGATGGCTAAGATGTATCGGTCGATGAACACAAGCGATGTGATGATCGGTGTACATGGAGCCGCAATGACTCATTTCCTTTTCTTGAAGCCGAAAACGGTATTCATTCAGATAGTTCCGTTAGGCACCGATTGGGCGGCAGAGACATACTATGGAGAACCGGCGAAGAAGCTAGGATTGAACTACATTGGTTACAAGATTACACCGGAAGAGAGCTCTTTATATGGTGAATATGGCAAAGACGATCCTGTAATCCGAGATCCGGATAGTCTCAACGATAAAGGATGGGAATATACAAAGAAAATCTATCTTCAAGGCCAAAACGTGAAGCTGAACTTGAGAAGATTTAGAGAAACGTTAACTCGTACTTATGATTTCTCTCTTAGAAGAAGATTTAGAGAAGAAGTTCCTCGTTTGCTTGTTGCATAGAGAAGAATTAGAAGAGAGTAAAAAAACAACATTCTTTTGATTGACAATAAGAAGATAACAACATTTTTTTTGTAAAGTTTTTGATTGACATTTAAATTCTTATATAATATTTGGTGTATGACAGAATCAAATATTTTATTTCTTATCATACAGTACTTTGTCCTAACAATTAGTAAAAAAAATCAAATGGTCAAAAAAAATCATACAGTACTTCATAATATTAAGTCAGTATTATGAAGTTTTGAAATATTATGTCTGAATTTTCAAAAGATACTTTTAAACTTTTTTTCTCAGCATCACTTGTTATTTCATCCAAACTTCATTAACATGAATTTTTTTTTTTTGTGTGATCATGGCGTTTTTCTATGACAAATTTTAAAGCCCCATAAAAATAAAAAGTAAAGATAGCAACAAACGTATCTTACCACTCCTCAAGACAAATCTCTTCCCGTATGATATGTTATGTAAAACAAATATGCTCATTTTGTAGTTGTTTTGTATGATATGTTATGATATCGGCTCTTTATTTTTGTTTTTCTATATTATACAAAACAACTAAAAAAATGAGCATGTCTGTTTTACATGAAAATATATTTTTAATGTAATCATCCAAAAATATATTTTCATGTAAAACAAACATTCTCATTTTGTAGTTGTTTTGTATGATATAGAAAAACAAAATTAAAGAGTCGAAATCATAACATATCATACAAAACAACTACAAAATGAGAATGTTTGTTTTACATGAA
>OVAF01000284.1:0-15122 GCA_900406245.1 Odontarrhena argentea | reverse complement strand
GATCATACAAACCAACTACAAAATGAGCATGTTTGTTTTACATGAAAATATATTTTTAATGTAATCATTCAAAAATATATTTTCATGTAAAACAAACATGCTCATTTTATAGTTGTTTTGTATGATATGTTATGATATCGGCTCTTTATTTTTGTTTTTCTAGATCATACAAAATAACTACAAAATGAGCACTTCTGTTTTACATGAAAATATATTTTTAATGTAATCATCCAAAAATATATTTTCATGTAAAACAAACATTCTCATTTTGTAGTTGTTTTGTATGATATGTTATGATATCGGCTCTTTATTTTTGTTTTCTATATCATACAAAACAACTACAAAATGAGCATGTTTGTTTTACATGAAAATATATTTCCCTATTTTTAATGTAATCATCCAAAAATACATTTTCATGTAAAACAAACATGGTCATTTTGTAGTTGTTTTGTATGATATGTTATGATATAGGCTCTTTATTTTTGTTTTTCTAGATCATACAAACCAACTACAAAATGAGCATGTTTGTTTTACATGAAAATATATTTTTAATGTAATCATCCAAAAATATATTTTCATTTAAAAAAAACATGCTCATTTTGTAGTTGTTTTGTATGATATGTTATGATATCGGCTCTTTACTTTTGTTTTTCTATATCATACAAAACAACTACAAAATGAACATGTTTGTTTACATGAAAATATATAATTCTTCAATTCTACGTTATGTGCCTACCTTGCGAAAGCATGGAGATATTAGATACCAAACATTTAGGACTTACTTTAGTTACAAGATAGATCTTATAATGAGCATTTCAAGGGAAGGTTTTGAATAACAATGAAACAAGGGTTAATTTATTTAAACGACAACACTTAAAACCAAGGACATACGTACCACACCACACCACACTTACAACAACAACAAGAGAGGGACGAAAATGGTACGATAGGATCGAGACATAGCTCTGGGTTCTAATGATCTGCGCGATTGTCATGTTCGTCACGAACACCTTCATGAGACTGGTCAACCCTATTTCTCAAATTTTGGAGTTCATTATTATCGAGCTGACGGAGCTGAACGCCGGGTATAGCTCATTAAATCCACTCTATGCCTAGGATTTGTGGACTCGTACCCATGTCTGTCTAGAATTCTCCTCAAATCACTAATAAACATGCAAAGATGAGAAAAATTTGTTAGGAGTTAAAATAATAAAATTTAATAATACAAATGCATTATACAAAACTTACGCATCGTTAGCAGGGTATTGGTGTAGTGGACCATTAACCACATCATTAATCACTTCATGACGGATCACAAAGGCCGTTTCCGAGCCAATTGCGGCGTCCATTTTAGTAGCCATGCGTATCATGTCATTGGCAATCCTCGTTGTCCCTCCGCGACGTTGTCCTGGAGTTTCCCTCAGAGTCATTTCATTTTCCTGTCGGTTTGGACGTTGGCGANGGGGGGAGGGAGGGTAGTCTTTGTGAAAAAAAAAAAAAAAAAAAAAAAATAAAGTTCTTAATTATGAAAATTTGAAAGAAAGTGAATCAGATCTATATAGGAAAACTGAATATTGAGCTAAATATTGATAGATTTCAACGGATAAAAAAAAGAGAGAAAAAATAAAGTCTCGAAGAATATGTTGGATCTTTCCCCACAAGATCTAAAAACACATACGTTCTTATACACACACACAAGAACATAAAACAACAAAAGGAAGACTGAACGAACTTGTAGAGAAACAATTTTGATTTAGTATTGACTTGATTTACAAAGAGCACATTGGTCTTTATATATAGAGAGGTTGTGGGATGCACAGAACTAGGGTTCTCAAAGCTCTTTATTGCTATTGTCCTTCTTGTCCAGTGTACATCTTTGTCTTCTAAGATAGCATTGCTAGGCCCACGTTATCTTCTTTTGAATTCAGCGTGCTTGTGCTAAATAGAATCCTACTACTAATTAATAACCAGCTAAGAAAAGTGAGATGAGCTTAACTACAAAATGAGCATGTTTGTTTTACATGAAAATATATTTTTAATGTAAACAAACATGCTCATTTTGTAGTTGGTTTGTATGATCTAGAAAAACAAAAATAAAACAACTACAAAATGAGCATGTTTGTTTTACATGAAAATATATTTTTGGGTGATTACAAAATGAGCTCATTTTGTAGTTGTTTTGTATGATATGTTATGATATCGATTCTTTATTTTTGTTTTTCTATATCATACAAAACAACAACAAAATGAGCATGTTTGTTTTACATGAAAATATATTTTTGGGTGATTACATTAACCAAAAATATATTTTCATGTAAAACAAACATGCTCATTTTGTAGTTGTTTTGTATGATATGTTATGATATCGGCTCTTTATTTTTGTTTTTCTATATCATACAAAACAACTACAAAATGAGCATGTTTGTTTTACATGAAAATATATTTTTAGAATTACATCCAAAAATATATTTTTAGAATTACATCTAAAAATATATTTTCATGTAAAACAAACATGCTCATTTTGTAGTTGTTTTGTATGATATAGAAAAACAAAAATAAAGAGCCGATATCATAACATATCATACAAAACAACTACAAAATGAGCATGTTTGTTTTACATGAAAATATATTTTTAATGTAATCATCCAAAGATTTCAAACGAATAACTAATTGGTGAGCAACATGCAACGCCTAGCTAAGAAACTGCACTCGGCTACATTAGGGTCGGCTTCCTTCGTATCAAGACATCCTCTGTGGATGGAGTGACTTATTCACAAGAATACTTTGCCGCTCCTTCCGGGTAAGTGTCATTCACCGGATTTTAGTCCTACTGTTCGATCTTGGTAAAACCATCTGCTTTTAACGTTTAAGAATCACTAAGCTGATCCTTCCTTCACTGCAAAAAATAAAATAAAAAGATTGTTTTGTGTCATTCATTTAAGTATTTGCATTACTGAGAATGATTTTAGGTTTGGTGATGCACTTATTTTACATCAGTTGTTATAATTGATGAAAAATATGTGTCACTTGGAAAAATGATGTTAATGTTTAAGTCAATTTAAAACGAAATGATGTTAGTATTTTGTGACAGTTCATATTATTGATGTTAATTATTTGTATCACTTGTTAAAACTAGTGTCATTTTTTACATGTGATTTTTAACAATTGTGCCATTTTTTTTTCTTTTATCATATTTATTGATATCAAAATTATATCACATTGTTTGTTAAATTGTGCACAAAAAAAAAAAAAAAAAGGAATGCGTATAAAAATATATATTGAATTGTTTATAATTTTTATCTTAGAAAAAAAATAACTAAAATATGCGTTTTTTTTCTTCTAAGTAATGTAGAAGTTCTTATTGAAGTGTTGAGATGAAATAGCACATAACTTCTTTGTTTATCTTTCTTGTTCCTTCTATTAATCTCCTTCTTCTCATGTCCACTTTCTCTAGCTAGCTTCGGTAGATATCTTCTTTCGATCGGGTTGTGCAACCTTATGTTGAACACCGATTACAATAACCTATCTGCTTCATTCGGTCCGGTTAAGCCATTTAAACCAAGTTATCAAACGAACCAAAAATTGGTCTCTTTTTAGGAAACATAGAGGATAAAGATTTTTAATCATGTTGGCTACTTTATCTTTATCACGTGGGTTATTTGGTATTGTTTATTTTTTTTTTGCAGTAGCTTTGCGAGCACTCTAGACCACCACGTACGGGTACAGACCAAAAGAGGGTCATGAGCGGGTCGATTTTGCTATGGATAATATCGACGTCAAGGGATGTTATTTTATGTAAAACAAACAAACATGCTCATTTTGTAGTTGTTAATTTTATGTAAAACAAACAAACATGTTATGATATGTTACATAATTAATCGACCAAAATGTTTTACAAAATGAGCTCATTTTGTAGTTGTTTTGTATGATATGTTATGATATCGACTCTTTATTTTTGTTTTTCTATATCATGCAAAACAACTAAAAAATGAGCATGTTTGTTTTACATGAATATTTTTGTTTAATGTAATCACCCAAAAATATATTTTCATGTAAAACAAACATGCTCATTTTGTAGTTGTTTTGTATGATATGTTATGATATCGGCTCTTTATTTTTGTTTTTCTATATCATACAAAACAACTACAAAATGAGCATGTTTGTTTTACATGAAAATATATTTTTAATGTAATCATCCAAAGATTTCAAATGACTAACTAAAAGGTGAGCAACATGCAACGATAGAGTTTCAACTACTCAATATCTAAACAAAAGATCTAAGATGTGAATGTAAAAAAATAAAAATACTTAATGAGTATGTTGAATCGTTTATTGCTTTATGTATCTGTTATTTTTATGCTATTGCAAATCGTTGTTATTGAAAATGTCATAATTACTGAAAAATGCTATACAATGCTAATAAAATTCAGATAAAATATCAAGTGCTGCTAGAGATTAAAAATGTCTTTGGATGCAATGAGAGATCTACAAATTGAACACAACATGTTTTACGGTTAAAAATCTTAGGTTCTTATATGCGCAATTACGTTAGGCGACTACTCATATGTAATTTGCATATCAATCTAGTTTATTGTAAATAATGGTTGGTTTAAGACCCTGATCTAGCTAATGAATTTCATATGTGCTTGCACGGTATAAAGAACTTCATATCTTCAAGAGCAAGATACAGATATCAATCTAAGTTGATTGGTTTGGGTAAAAGCCAATGCTTGAATCATAGTGTTGCCATTACTTTCTCACTCTACATTGCAGCCTGTTGGTAACAAGTTCCTGTAGCAGAATCTCGGATTGTTGTTATTTAATGGGGAACGAAAAGGAAACTGTTTCATATAGGTGCTAAAGTAAACGGGTTAAAGCAAAGACACAAATATTGTTTACAAGGAAGAACAATAGGTGTAGGCAATTGATAATGATATTGCTGGTTATTAGGAATATGCAACTGCGCTGCTACAAAGACAGTGACAGGAGGGAATTAGTAGAATACAGATGCTGTGGTCATTGAGTCCATTCTTTACCAGCAAAATCAGTAGGTGTAGATAGATGATGGAGTTGATTGTGTTGAGCAATAAGGATCTGGATGAATTGAAAAATCTAAAAAAGATTAGTGTTATTGGATTAACTATTTAAAAATTCATATTATAATGAAGTGTTATGCGTTTTGTGATTTGTGGATACTAAAATAAAATCAATTCAATTCTATTGTTATTCGTTAGATAATTTGGAATACTTGATGAAATCATGTGTTATTTAATACTAAAAAATTCTCTGCGAATTTGATTTTATAATGAATTTAAGTGGATTTGAATGGATTTTAAAATTAAAAATACAAAGATTCAAATCCGTAGGACAACTTTGTTATTTCAGAATGAAATTACAAATGCTACTTGAAATCAAAATAGTTTTAATGATTCCTACCAAATTCCTACCAAATGATGAACACTCTAATTCTAATGTAATTAGATGACACTAATAAAAATTCTATAAATCAGTAATGTCATAGGTCGAACAGTGAAGACTATGATAAGTACAAAGTGCAACGATATTAATGAATTGTAATTCTATACTAATCAAAATTTCGGGATATATTTTTTGTTATCAAATACTTTTACTGATTAAGCCGAGATAGTTTTTAATTCTTGTATGAAATAGCCAAAAAAAATACTTTTGTTTAGGGTAGACTTTAAATGAAATGTGTTGCTGTTTTTATGCAATAAACGACATGCAATTCACGGTTTAATAGAAGACAGCAGGGTGTTTTAATTAAAAGGGCACGAAGTTGAAGAGATTGTTCACTTTCTTGTTTTTTCCCCGATTCGATTCTAGCTTCTGAGATTCTCTCGTACCAAACCCTAATTTCGGATTGATGGCGGTGAAGGTTGAAGAACTCGCAGCCCCTGAGCATGATGGAGGAGCAGAAGCGGTTGCTAGATTTGGGGAAGTTATGGATCTGTTAAAGTCCTCGTTGGGTGAGATGAGTACGGAGGATGTCATGTATTGCCGCCGTCGTTTGGAAGAGTTTTTGGTGAATTTGGAGGCTGAGATTCGGAGACGTGAGCAGCAGCGGAATTAGATTCGTGGTTTAGATAGTTTATTTAGTTAATGGCTCTATGTATGTGTTGTTGAGTGAGATCTCTAATCTAATTTTAGTCGCTTTATTGATGTTTACATTTCCTTAGTTTGTTACTTGAAATTAATGGAATCTGCGAAATTTGCTGATTGGTTTTCCGGAATTGTATCTCTAGATTTCTTAAGAAAAGTTTGAGACAATTATTCTCGTTCAAGACCTATTGATCTTTTCTGAGATAAAACAGTTGTCTTGATCACATGTAACATCTTGAATCTGAGCCAAGCTTGTTTTCTCAGCCTTTTCCTACCTTGTCCAAACTTCTTTCTGTGTGTTATTAGACAGACTTAGAGAGCAAGCAGTGAAATGAATTAAGAACATGCTTCTAACCACTATCTATCCACTTAAACAACAACTATGCAACACAGATCTAGCTAATTTTAAGAGAGAGTAAAGAAGCAATATCACAGAGCTTCTAACTTTGATCACTTCAAATAAAACCAAGACCAACGAGCAGATGATTTCACCCAAAACACACACACACCCACATTTTAGTAGACCTTTTTAACTCACATGGCTTAAGCCCCGAATGGAACTCGAGTTTAAGCGTGAATCCGGTTTGGGTGCGGGTACGATGCGGTTTGGGAACGATGTGGTTTATCAAATTTGTGAATGGCATTGCAATTTCGGGTATCCTTAATTTTGGAATGGTAAAACGATTTGGATGCGATTTAGAGATGATTAGTATTCAAAATTACTAAAATAGACATTATCATATTGATTGTGGTTTTTTTTTTTTTTTCCGCATATTGATTGTGATTAATTTGTTGTTTATATATTCTAAGTGTTATTTAATTTAAAATATTGATGGACAGTAAATTTATATATGACAGTAAATTATTAGGTTTCCAAAAAAAAAGTTATTAAATTTTTTATTGAAAATCTTTGGAGAAATTAAAATATCAAATATTATCAAATATTACCATTAAACTAAGCAAAAACTACCACATTGTCTCATACCAAAACCAACTCATATAAGCAAATTTTATTTTTGGTCTTCAAGTCTTCAACTTCAATAACATTTTGCCGACCAACAAGAAATGTTCATAAATCTTTGGCCAATCCCCTAAAATCCAGTACCTGAAAAAATGGAGGCAAATCAATTGGTTTGTAATCGGTAAAGCAAAATGGAAATTAATAGACTCAAAACAATAGCAACTCTCAGTTCTGCAGTACTAAAGTAACCTTGAAACAAAAAAATTCACATCACACAGACAAAACTGAGTGTGGTCCAGCAACTGACAAAACTCTTGAACTCATACTTACTCAAACCTGAAACACTTCAGTCAAATCTCAGGAGAAAACACTTCGGTAAGAGTAAAGCAAGAGTTAACACAAATGGATTAAAAGAAAAGAGAAAAACCATATTGCCACCATAACATGTATAAAAGTAGAGGAGGCAGAGCATAAATTGCAAATGGATAAAACGAAAATCTAGCATAATAAAGCCACCATAACATGTATGAAACCAAAATTGCAAATGATTATATACTTGTATCATAGATTCTGTGTCATATAAAGAAGATCAATTAAATTGCTTCAAAGTTAAAACTCTTCAATCCAGACTCAATGAAATACCTAACAAGATTATTGCTCCAAAAATCTCACTTGCATGGATAATCAGCTGCAAATGCTCTCACTGAAGGTAGGAGAAAAAGCAGAGACAAGCAAGATGATAAAGAAAAGATTACATCTTTACAACAGAGAGACTCATATGAAGAATCCTTCAATCTTAAGATATAAGGCAAATCCAAGCAGATGGGGTTTTTTTTTTTTAAAAAAAAAAAAAAAAAAAAAGACAATCCTGGGACCTTGGGACAAGCTGACTGATTTCAAATCACCATAAAGTGACAACTATCTATATCTATCTTTTTCAGTGTCCTTATCACGGGTTTAATAGAGATTTCAGTTTATAAAATGGATAATCTATCATCTAGCATAGTTTCATAAAATGGATAGTTTATGAAACCATAAGCAAAAGTAAAATCACAATTCTAAAACTCATTCAGACATTTCATCGAACACTTGATCTACAATACATGCTTGGTATTATCTTATGAAATCAAAGTCACCAAGTCTATCTAGAAGTCCATTCAAAATGGTTTGTAACACTAGGAAAAGCAAATTTGAATTTTTGTTTTCAAGGATTTAAGTGTCCCGCTTGATACGTATCAATGGCTGAGATGTATCAACTAATTTTACCTTAAATACATAGGAACATAAAATGGAAAGGCTTGGTATTACAATTACATATAATAATCTAAGATTTTCTACGGTAAAACTTGTTGTCTTCAATTTGTAGATCTCTCATTGCATAAAAGACATTTTTAATCTCTACCATCACTTGATATTTTATGCAAATTTTATAGCATTGTATGTCATTTAATTTCTTTTGTAGTCATGGTATTTTTCAATATCAACTATTTGCGAAAACATAAAAATAAAAGATAAAGATATACACAATCCAATGTATAATTTTTATTTTTTTACATTCGTATCTTAGATATTATTATTAAACATCTTAGATACTTAATCTAATTGGTCACCGATTTAAAATCTTTGGAAGATATTATTAAACATTGTACTTTTGATGTACGACAATTATTTTGTTTGATGTTAAGGATTATAATGCAAAATCTAAAGTTTTTTTGAAGTTGTATATGAAATTTTACCATTGATTGTAAGGATAAAATTGTGATTTTTTTTTACAACTCCAGCGGTATATTTTTTTGTTATCAAATACTTTTAGTTTATCAAATACTTTTACAATTGCTGAGTTTGCTACTTGAAATTAATGGAATATGTGAAAATGCTTATTCGATTTTTCAGAATTGTATCTCTGAATTGTTTTGGTGAATAAGTTCATCATGCTTTAGGTTCTTATGATTCTTGACAATTTTACTACATTGGCTTTGGATGTTGGAACATTTTGAAAACTTCAAATTGTGTTTTACATATCCTTATAATTGATCTGAAATTCACCAGACCGAAAGATGAGTTTGTTAACAACAATGCAAGTTATTCTAGTTTGTGCATAGGGTTAAGCACGTTTTCAACCCTCAATTGGAAGCCAAAATGGCCCAAAATTTCGGCCATGCTACATCTAAAAAAAACACATAAAACAATTTCAAACAATCACATAAAGAAACCTCAAACATTAATCCCACAAACAATCAAACAAGTTTTTCGATCATTATCCTGCAGGAGATTCGTATTGCCTCCAACGGGGTGGAACCACGTTAACGTGAGGAGGGGGAAATGTGATTCGTAATGGCAACACTATAATTCAAGCATTGGCTTTTACCCAAACCAATCAATTTAGATTGATATTTGTATCTTGCTCTTAAAGATCTAAATTTCTTTATACCGTGCAAGCACATATGGAATTCATTAGCTAGATCGGGGTCTTAAACCAACCATTGTTTACAATAAACGAGATTGATATGCAAATTACATATGAGTAGTCGCCTAACGTAATTGCAATTGCATATAAGAACCTAAGATTTTCTACCATAAAACATATTGTGTTCAATTTGTAGATCTCTCATTTATATTTTCATGTAAAACAAACATGCTCATTTTGTAGTTGTTTTGCATCAGTATATATGTTTTAATAACATATTGGATTATCTAAATGATAAATTTAAGTAGTTTTCATTATTATTATAATTTCATAAATTGTTATTGTTAAGAAAAATTTCAATGTTCATAAGAAAGTGATGCTACAATTGGATTTCGTCTTAATGGGCCATACTGGGCTTGGGAGGCATCGGCCCGTATGCTCTGTTAAACCAGCGCCACCTGAGCCATCGCTATTGCCTAACCCGAACCTGGCCTAATGAGCCCACGCTACTGAGCTCGACATGCATCTTGTCTAGCTCTCCTATCCTGGGTCAACATGCAGACTGTAGTACTGTCATTTGTACATTAATACATGAAAACATATAATTCTAGAAATCAATCTCAGGTTTTCTGATTACTTCGACATGGATTGACCACCTAATATATATTTTAATACTGGAACTCAACCAAATTTTATTTTGGAATTATCTTATTATTATCATATTGAATTTGGTCAATTTTTACAATATTGATCCAATTGGAATACAAATAAGTTTATTATAGTTATTAAAAATCTAAATCTATCGAATATTAATTAATGTACAGAGAGGTCCTAGTTCTAACAACTACCTTTATCACGCGGGGTAATTAGATCATTTAGTTTTAACATATCTATGGCATTTATTACGTAAATATACAAGTAAAGAGAAGTGAGGAAGATAAAGAACCCCTCTGAGTCAACCAGAAGTTGTTTGTTTTTCTTTGAACTAAAAAAAAATTTCATTGAAGATGGGATCAAGATTAAAGCTTTGTTTAATTAGGTAACATGTATTCTTCAAGATTAACAGATCTAGAGATAGACTGATAGACACAAATGAGATTCGATGTCCGATAAGATAACGTGCTATGCAAGTCAAGGAGGGTTCCGCTTTGTGTTGATGGCTGAAATCAGTTGTGAAGCAACAGATTCAAATCTGATTCTCTTGAAACCAAAGGCCAGTGAGTTGACAAACCACAGAATTAAGATTAATAAGATATATTTATATATATACAAAAAACGTAAAGTTTTGTTTGTTTTTTGCTTTTGGTAACATGAAGTTGTTGTAGCTTGTGCCATTAAATCCTTTAGGGGGTTATTTCAGCACAGAGTACAAAAAATTTTTCAACATCACAAAAACTAAAAAAGTTGCATGTGTTTTTGAATAATAAAAGTTGGTCTTTTTGACTCGACCATTAATTAATTATGAATGCAGGACCTGAAATTCTCGTATAAAATGAGAAACTATATGGAGTTGAGGGTATATAGTTGGATACGTAATGATCATTTTGAATTGGTGCACTTTATTGCTAGTCTATTGCATCTATAAGAAATTTGTACTTGGTGATCAAAAAAGAAATTAAAAAGAGAAATTTGTACTCGATCGTGCATGTTTTCTTCGTAATTTGTGTCTATATTTTTAAATTTAAATTTCTTATGCAAAAATCGTTAAATTTTCAATGTAATATGAGATATATATATATTGAAGTTTTCATGTACGTGGGTGTTCTTATCTTTGTACCATCCTAGTGTTCAATTTTGGTTAGATCGAACTATTGAACCCACGTGTAATTGATAAGTATCAAAATATGATTTTTTTTTTTTTTTTTTTTTGAATGAATGTTATTTTTTTTCTAAACATTAACTGCTTTACCGATTGGAAGAGCTAGGTTATACCGAGCTCCATGAAGTTCATGATTTTGTATTTAGTTCGGGGATTTTCGTGTGTATTTAACCCTAAAGACCGAGCAGAATATTCAGAATATTAAGAGTTTAATCCGAGTTTTATTATAAGATTTTGTTACCCCTTCCAACAGTACATTATGGCCACTATTTATAGGATGTACAATTCCTAAGCTTAGAGATTAATTAACTTCCTAATCTGAGCCGTGGGCCTGGACCATTGAGTGACTCTGCCGAGCTCGGGGATATTGGAGGTCGGTTGGTGATGTGTCTTCTGCGTGTGATGGGCTTCTGTGAAGTAGATGAAGTGGGCCTGGTGTCAGGCCCATATCCATCACCGATGAGTACAAATTACAATATTGGTTTAAGGAGTTTAAATGGGAAAGAACAATAATATCAAGCTAAAGAACAAAACGAATAAGAAACAAAGCAACTAGGTCTCCGAGCAGGAGTGACTTGTGATGCAAGCAAACGCTGAAGAGTGTCTTGGATCATACTCCACGGAGAAGAAGGTGAGGCTCCTCTGCGATTTCTGCGGATTCTCCAGCAACCACAGGTACGGTTCTAGGGTTGTTATATATTAGTTGTGGAATAGAGAAAATCGAATTAGGTATTGAGAATCGGAATCTGTCTTGCAGAGATGAGCAAAGCCCACACGAACAAGCAATGGTATACATACTCCGATACTCATCTCCTGTACTAGTCTAGTGTATTTATATATAGTTATGCTCACATCACTGCTGCTTCTGCAGCCATCTATGGAGAGCCAACTCGAGCGCTTAAGGCTTGTGACCAGGTAATAGTATAGCTAACTTGTCTCTGTTTCCACTATGCTGAGCCTGACCTTTCCCCTTTATATTTCCTCAGGAGAATGACTTGTCAGGATCTCGACGGTCTGAGTTTCACCGAGCTTATATTACTCGAATCCCATCTCAACGATGTCTTGCGCCTTGTCCAGCAGAAAAAGATGGAGGTGGAAGAAGATGGAGTAGAGGTAAACCGCCCTCAAAATGATGGAATTGGTACGAGGAGACATGTTCCGGTTCCCTGCACCAGCAGCAGGTAGTCTTTGCTATCAACCTCCATCACCTTTTCTGTCTTTGCTATTCTGACCCTTTCTTCCTGACAGCTCTGGAGCTGAAGCACCACCGCCCGTCCTGGTAGTGCTACCTATGATTCTCATTCACTCCCCTGTTTTCTCGCATCTTTTCTAACTTGTTAATGCTATTGCAGTCAAAAACTCAGATTGCATTCGAGAGACAAAGTGCTGAATCCACAGAGGTCAAATTCCAGAGACTATGGCTGTTGAAGGAGTAATGCCTCTTTATCCTCTACTCTACTCTCTTTCAGTACTATCCCCCAACTGTCTTTGTCTCTGATCTGATCCGATCCCATCCCATCCCATCCTCGCAGGAGGATGAACGCTCGTGAGTTGGACGGTATGAACTCCGAAGAGCTACGCTTACTGGAACGCAAGATCAGACAAGCATTGTTGGATTTGAAGGACCACAGGTTTGCACCTTTGTGGGTTTCTGTCAGGAGAGCGCCGTGCAATTTCTGCGAATTCTCCACCGCCGGGTAAGAATTTGGGGTTTGAGTGAAACCATGGCAAAACTGTGGAAAACAATTAAAGTGAAAGTAACCAAAACCCTTGTCCTGTTTCAGCTCTGAAGTGAGTCTACCTGAGCAAGACAATGATGCAGAGGTATGTACGCACTCCTCAATGCTTGTCTTGTCTTTTTCAACAATCTTATCTATTGTTCTTGCAGCTGCGGAAACAAGTGGAGAGGTTACGTTCTCTGCTCAAGTATGATGCCTCTTTCTTTCACTTTCCTGTTTCTGTTTCCCTTTATTGTTGTCAATATTGACTTGTTCTTCGTCTCAGGAGAATAACCGGTAAAGACGACACTGCTACTTTCACCGAGCTGCTTGCCCTTGAGACTCATCTCAAAGACGTCCGCCGCATTGTGAAGGACCAAAAGGTGTCTGGTCTCATTCTAAGTTGTGTGTCTCATCGTTCAACTTATTGCCTTAAAATTCCTGACTTGTTTCAACCCATCACTATTGCAGGAGAAGATGATCAAGCTAGAAGAAGATGAAAGGCTGGTAACGAATCTTTATTTCTTTCTCTTTATGTCTTCCCCTGTGCTTCTTGGTTATGTGACGACATGCCCTACGCTCTTTGCAGAAGAAGGATACTTGCAGGCCTGGGGGCGTCTTGCTTCCCTGCACCAGGTAATAATAATTATAATTATCCATTCTTCAAAATGATCTGGACTTGAATCTGAACTTTGTTCTGCTGGTGATGTATACAACAGCTCTCAAGGAAAATTCAAGAGGCATGCTCCTCTGGTACGCACTCGTCTACTCTTTTTTTCCGCCTCTCATTTTCTTGCCTCACATTGTGCTTTTTTTTTTTCAGCTTAAAATGAAGAGAAACTTCGAGACACGCGATGCTGAATCTGAATCCTTGCAGAGTGAATTTGACAGACTGTGGCTTCTAAACGAGTGAGTCTTTTGTATTTCCCACTTGCTCTCTTGCTCACCTTATTTCTTACATTATTTTCTCCTTACAAACTCTCAGGAGAATGAACGGTCGACAACTCCAGGGCATGACTTCCATTGAGCTGCTCCGTCTCCACACTAACATATTATGTGCCCTGAATGCGGTGATAAACCAAGAGCGCGGACCAAGAAGGGATCAAATCGCAAGGGTACAAATTTTTGAATTCTTTACTTGTTTCTCTCTCTCGCTTCCTCTAGTCTCACCTTCTCTTATTTTGTTTCTCAAGGAACCAGAGACACAAACTCACTGCTCATCCCCGACTGCTTCTAGCTCCAAGAAAGTTCAGAAGATTTCACACGCGGTATCAGCGAAAGACCAGATCCCACTCTGGCACTCCTGAGTGATCTTGGCAATTATCTAAGTATTTAAAAAGTCTCTAAACTGTGGAGATACTATCTCTTTAATTTGTTCTAAATTAAACTAGCAGAGAATAACTTTGCACACTAGTTGTGCTGTAGTCCTAACCCATTAGCCCTTGTGTTGGTAACCAGTTTTATGTTTAGACGACTTTTTATGTGGTTTTCATTTTTATTTTTACATGTTTTAAAGTTTACAATTTACAAATGTTATATCATATTCAAAATAAAAGGGCTAATTAATATTTGATATTGACTACAACATATAACCCACAAAATTTATCATTAGATCCTTATCTATTTCAACGGAGAGTCTTTTATAATTCAGTTTGTTAGTTCTGATACTCCTATAATCAAGGCCTCTATACAACGACAATGGTATGCAATTGTGTGTGATGTTTCTAATTTTCAGCCAATGTACGTTGATCAGCCTCTTCAACAAGGTAATTAAGCTAGAGCAGCATATTAATAGCTTGAGGAAATCCTAAGGACAAACTCTTTTCTATTTGCAGTCTTGACAAGCACGATGCGATCACTTAGCATTCTCTCTTACATAGGTAGCTACTAGCTACTAGCTACTAGCTACTAGCTTGGCAATGCATCCGCGTGAGTTCTTCTGTCTCCTCCTACCCATCTCAACTATCCCTCAAGATCGACTGACGATATTCGAAACTAAACTTTTGTAACTTCATGCTTGCTTAAATAAACCAATGAAGAGGTCTTGCTTCTTTTGTTGACTTTTTTCTAGATATTTCTTGGATACACAAACACATG
>OVAF01000283.1:0-50225 GCA_900406245.1 Odontarrhena argentea | reverse complement strand
CAATTCGGTTCCCATATGGTTCCATTTTGCCTAGAACCGAAAAACCGAAAAACCGAATAACCGAACCGGAACCGAACCGAGGAACCGAATGCCCAGCCCTAAGTATTACTATCATCTTATACAGTCCAATTATTTAAAATTAAGTACTCTTCTTTCTCTTCTGGCACCGACCAAGCTAGAATATTTTCTGAAAGCAGAACAACAACAATTAATCATAAAATTGAAAAGCATGGCAAAGAAATTTAATATATTTAGCATATTTAAAAATAAATTACCTGAAAGCAAGAGAGTACATATTTCACGTCGTCATCTGAGATTTGGTGGTGTAAAACAATCCTGATTCTGTATGTATATTACACAGCCATAAACTTAAAGTTATCATCATGCATTGATTCATGTTTGTATACCAAAAGAGAAAGTTATCAAATGGGCCGGGTCCATCCTATCAAAACCTACGGCCCATCTAATTCTTTATGAGTATTCCCGGTTCAGAGTAAATATACCTGAATCTAGACTGAGGTATGACAAGCACACCAAGATCCTCCAAACTCTTACATGTCTCTTCTGCTCCAAATTTTGGATCTTCTGGTATATCTACATATATCTGCCCAAACCAAAAAACAAAAAGAATCCGGTTAACTAGCCTTGTTTGTTACCGGTTCAGTTTTGGTAAAGTTAACCGGTCTCGAGCTAATCAATTAGTCTAAATATTCATATAACTAAGCAGTAAGCATTCTTTTCATTATACTTACAATGTTGGTTTCCACTGCTGCTACATTCACTTTTAACCTTTCAATTAAGTTCAGTCCCTCTGGTAATGCAGAAAACGGAAAAACCGGAATCAGTCGGTTAACACTCTCATATTCAACTTGGTATTCCTGATAACTAATAACCATAAATTCAAGTAACAACAACAAGTAACGATCACCTGCCAAGATCTTGGCTTTCTTGTGATCACCTTCGAGCTTGGCAACATTCTCATGGAGAGCCACCAATGCCGCTGCGCAGAGTACGCCGATCTGCCTCATTCCTCCACCTAATGTTTTCCTTAACCACCTTGCCTACATTTCATTTTGATAATAATCAAGTACTTTAAGCGAAAATAAAATTTTGTTACAAAATAAGTTAATAACCATCTTAATTTGATGCATAGCTACTTACCTTAGTGATGAAATTTTTGCTGCCAACGATTACTGAACCTACCGGTGCACCTATACCCTTCGACAAACAAATCTAGTCGCATCGAGAAACCGGTTTAAATGTCAAAACGTTATGTTTAATCATCAATACAATGACAAATTAAACATTAGACCATAACGTTACATAGTATGATTTAGTGATGAGTCATACCGAAACCGAATCAGCTGCTTGAACAATCGTCTTCACCGGGACTCCAAGTGCCTACGAAATCGAAAACATGAACTAGTGATCGAGCTGAAAAGCACTCACATATATGTATACAAAATTCGGCCTATAAACACAAATTTGTATATTGAAAGTCAGTATACTAACAACAGAAGCATTAAAGATCCGAGCTCCATCGATGTGAAGCTTCAAGCCATGTTTCTTGGCTAGTTCACCAACTTTGTCTATATAGTCTACACGCAGGCATCTACCTCCACAACTGCATCATCAAACTCGGATTTTGTTAAACCACATTGTAAAATAATTTAAAGAATCTAGTTAATCGGTTCCAAACTTAATACTATACAATAATTTCATTTTTCTTATAACCAAGTTTCCTAGATACTCTAACTATTGTAAGTGGGCACAAGAAAAAATTTGGCTACAATAATTTCTAGCTACCCGCACAAAATTAAACAGTAATTAGGCTTTGTATCTGTACTTAATAAAACAAACACTTACTTAGCTTGAGTGTTCTCAAGACATATAAGCTTAGTAACCGGATGATGAAGATCTCCTTTAGGACTTCTCACGGCAGCTTCAATAGAGCCAATCTTCATCGTCCCGTCCTCTTCGTTCCTAACCGTCCTCGGATGCACCCCACCGAGGCCCGAAACGCCACCGTTTTCATACACATGAATGTGAGAATCATCTCCAAGAATGATCTCACTCCCTCTCTCATCACAATGGACCAACACACTTATCAGATTCCCCATTGTACCCGAAGGTACAAACATCGCAGCCTCTTTTCCAGCGATCACAGCCACTTCCTTCTCCAAGAGCAAGGCCGTTGGATCGTTCCCCAAAACGTCGTCGTCTACTTCCGCTTTGGCCATTGCTAGACGCATTGACTCGGTAGGTTTAGTGACCGTGTCGGACCGGAGATCAACGGTTCTTGTAGTTGCTGTTGCCATCTTGATTTGGCTATACCAAAACATACAACATACAAAATTTCCTATTAGAATCGGACTTAAATAAATATACTACAAATATCATCAAGAAATCATACATACCAAGAGTTTTTAGGGTAGGCTCTTTTTTTTTGTTTTGCTTGGTGAAGAGATGATAAGGAATGTGTATGGATCGAGTGACTCAAATGGGAGAGACCAAGAGGAGAGTGAGTGAACAAATCATATAAGAAATGACGGAGAATCTAAGAGAGATAAGAAACGTTGGATGCATAATGACAAATTGGTAAAGTAAAGTTTTCGTAACGTATGTTTTCTGCCTAATCTCTTACACTGTTGCATTATTGCATGCTACTTTTTCAGTTTTTCTTTGTTTTGTTGTGACATCTCTTTACATTTTTTTAATGGAAATGTAAATGAGTACTCCCTCCGTTTCCTACAGATAATTCTTCAGAGTCATTTTAATCCATATATGCATTAATGCACATAATCATTAATCCACTATCCGGTCATTATGTGTATGATATACTTTATTGTAAGTTTATTATATCCGACCAGTACGCTTTATATATGTTTGTGTGGCCTAATGGATAAGGCGCTCGCCTCCGAAGCGGGAGATTGTGGGTTCGAGTCCCATCACGAACGTTATTTTTTGTTTTGCCTTTTTGATTTTACACATTTCTATATCACTCTAGTCTACGAATGTTACATCGGCTATTTTGTAAAATCTGACGGTAGCATCCCAATAAACAATTGAGCTATACACTAATATAAAATTTTGACACCAATCCAAATTCGTTTCATCGTTTATCAATTATCATGATGATTACCATGCTTGCTCAATTCTCACTAATCAGGACGTGACATGTATTTTTGTTTTGTCGTCACAAGATCGAGACCTGTATACAGTGTATAAATACGTCATCAAATTTTAATCAATCATGTTTTGATTAGTGATCTATATATTGATTTGTTAACCTATCATGTCTGAAATGCATTTGGATAAGGTATAAATAATTAATAGGCATACGAGGAATAAAAACAAATGCAAAACGAATATTATCTTAAAATTTATTAAAACATATAATATTTTTTCTATATAGGCATTAAATAAATGGCGAAGCCAAAACAAATCACACCACCATCAAAATTCCCTAAGCCGACTTTGTCTTGGTTTTGACTAATTATTAACAATGCACTTAGAAAAACAATACTAGTTTACTTTACTAAAATAAGTTTATTGCAACAATTATTAGAGATTCGTTTCAAAAAAAAAAACAATTATTAGAGATGGCTACAAACCATGCCACTTGCACATTCTAGACTGGACATACATTTTAATATTTTCAAGTTTATCATAATTTATCATTTGATTTGAATACGACTTTTGTATGTTTTCCTCGGTTTAAGACTAAATAATAAATAGGCTTTGCAATAAGGACATCTTAAGCATGTTTATTAGCATTTTCACTTAATAGTTTGACTCCTCTAATTTATTTAGTGCACATTTAAAGAGTCTAGATCTTGAATTTAATACCATAGAATAAATAACAGCATTAATACCGAAAAAATTAACTTGGGGACTAATTAACGGCGCCGTTAGTTAAATACTCGGTTACTTGCTTGACTTTTTGATTACCAAATCCTACTCTAACGTTTATAACAGACTACTATTTCAACGGAATATTCTCTTTTTAGTATGCGGATTCTATTTCCTCTATAAAGCCAGCAGTAAGTCAATCAGAGAGATACCTGAGAAAGAAAACCAACAGAATCAGAAAAGAGAATATTCCGATGACCAGAGAATTCGAACTTGAAAACAACTACCAAATCTGCGACGAGATCGGCCGCGGTAAATTCGGAACAATCAGTCGCTGTTTCTCGCCGGCGACTAAAGAATTCTACGCCTGCAAAACAATTGATAAACGCGTCCTCGTCGACGCGTTGGATCGTGAGTGTATCGAGACGGAGCCGAGAATCATGGCGATGTTGCCTCCGCATCCGAATATCGTACGGATCTATGATCTCTTCGAATCGGAGGATTCGTTATCGATTATCATGGAATTAGTAGATCCGCCGATGACGATTTACGATCGGTTGATTTCCGGCGGTGGAAGGTTATCGGAATCGGAAACGGCTTCTTACGCTAAACAGATTCTCTCCGCTTTAGCTCATTGTCACCGATGCGGCGTCGTTCATCGCGACGTGAAACCGGATAACGTTTTAGTCGATCTAAACGGCGGTGTTAAGCTTTGCGATTTCGGATCTGCTGTGTGGTTAGGCGTAGAGAAAACAGAGACGGCGGAGGGAGTGGTTGGTACACCGTATTACGTAGCGCCGGAGGTTGTTATGGGGAGGAGATACGACGAGAAGGTTGATGTGTGGAGCGTTGGTGTTGTGATTTACACTATGCTAGCCGGAGAAACGCCGTTTAAGGGCGAGACGGCGGAGGAGATTTTCGAATCGATATTGAGAGGGAATTTGAGGTTTCCGGCGAAGAATTTTGGATCAGTATCAACAGAAGCAAAGGATCTTTTGAGGAAAATGATATGTCGAGATGTTTCTAGACGATTCTCTGCTGAAGAAGCTCTTCGTAAGTTAGACTGTAATCTCTGCTTTTCAAAATTCAAAAAACTTCAAAATGTTTTGCTAACATGAAAAGGGATTTGTTGAAAATTGCAGGTCATTCGTGGATGGTGAACGTTGGAAACCTACAAAGCAATTAATATGAAGATTAATTTCAAAAAAGAAAACCATATATGAAGAGTTTCGAGATGTAATTAGAGTTTTAAGTAGTGTTAATTAGAGTGCTAATATTGTATTGTGCATTTTATATGATGTTGTATTTGAATAGTCGAACGTAGAGAGAGTTTTTAATAACCCTACGGTTTGACATAATAGAGAGTTTCTTGAAGACATTTTGTAATGATTCGAAATAAAAATGTTTTTGAGATGATCACGGGTGTTAAATTAAAAGACTGTTAGGTTGATAATTGAATTTGGTCATGCGTTCGTTATATAAAGGTCATTTTGGGGGCCACGGTTACTGGATGGGCCTTTCTTATTGGATTTTAGAGATTTTGGGCTAGGTTTATCGAGTTTGGGGCCCTTTTCAGTTGAAGTGTGTAAACAAAGTTAATTTTGGTGAAATTGGAGATAAACATGTTTAACATGTCGTTATTGAAAAATACCATACATAATTTTTAAACTATAAGTATCATAAACTCGACAATACTTGATGTCGTTCAATTATTGATTATGTATAGCCAATCCATAATAGTTGTGCTAATTAATTTAAAAAATCATGTAATCTTTATATACAATTGTGAGATATATTATCCTAAGGCTAATTATGCCGCGTTTATAACAATGGTGTTATTTCACATATGATATCTAAGGGAGAAAATATCTCGAACGAATATGCGAATTATACCAACCCGGTTTACATCCGAATTCCAACCGGTTAAGAACTTTTGGGTTTTTCTCTCAATTATTTCGAGATAAGGCAAATGTACCACCATCATCATCTTCATCTTCACTCTGCAACACAACACCTCTCACTCACCAAAAACTCACAATGCTTTCTCTCACATCAAACATTCTCAAATCCTCCATCTTCACCACAACTTATGGCTTATCATCATCCACAAACCCAATAACCCGACCCGTAAACCCATCACCCCGTACCGTAACCGTCGCCATAACCGGTAAACCGAGCAACACAGGCTTCATCCCCAAAAACCCACCAGCAAGACAGAACCTTTACCAACCATTCCGACCACCATCCTCCCCTGTTCCGTCCAAATTCCGTTCACTAGACTCCGCCGGCAAAATCGAAATCCTCGCCGGTCGTATGGCTCTCTGGTTCGAATACGCACCGCTCATCTCATCTCTCTACGCCGACGGATTAACTCCACCGAACATCGAAGAACTCACCGGAATCTCGAGCATCGAGCAGAATCGTCTCATCGTCGGTGCCAAAGTTCGTGACTCGATTGTTCAATGTCTCCATGAACCGGAGCTAATCGCAGCTTTTGATGCAGGTGGTGCAGAGCTTTTATACGAGATTCGTCTCTTGAGCACCATGCAACGAGTAGCTGCAGCTACTTATATAATTGATCGGAGTTTCGACTCGAAAGGAGCTCAAGATTTAGCTAGAGCAATCAAAGATTATCCGAATCGTCGTGGAGATGTTGGATGGTTGGATTTTGATTACAATTTACCTGGAGATTGTTTAGCTTTCTTGTATTATAGACAGGGTAGAGAGAACAAGAATCCATCGGACCAGAGAACTAGCATGATTCAACTAGCGTTGGATGCTGCGGAATCGGAGAAGGCTAAGAAGTTGTTGAATAGAGAGTTACATGGCGAAAAGGAAGAAGATAAGGTTAAGGAAAAGGAAGTTAAAGCTATAAAGATTCCAGTAGTGAGGTTGAAATTCGGAGAGGTTGCGGGAGCGAGCTCGGTGATTGTTTTACCGGTTTGTAAAGCAGGGGAAGGTGAAAAGATGATTCTTGAAGCACCAATGGAGATTATAGCAAAAGGGGACTTCAAAGTTGTTGAAGCGGAGAAAGGATGGAAGAGATGGGTGGTTTTACCGAGCTGGAGGCCCGTGGCTTCGATTGGAAAAGGCGGTGTAGCGGTTTCGTTTAGGGATGATAGGAAAGTGTTGCCTTGGGATGGAAAAGAGGAGCCTTTACTTGTGGTAGCGGATAGGGAGAAGAATGCGGTTGAGGCTGATGACGGATACTATCTTGTGGGGGTTGAGAATGGATTGAAATTTGAGAAAGGTTCGGTTTTGAAGGCGGATAATGTGGAGAAGAGTTTAGGGATGGTTGTAATGGTGGTGAGGCCGCCAAGAGAAGATGATGATGATTGGGAGGAGAGTCATCAAAACTGGGACTGATGATGAGTATAGAATCAAATAACAATATGTCTTTGTAATAGATTATATTGAGACTTATGATCAGATGTAACATTTTTGGATAAAGGTGCAAACTTATTTTTATAAGGCGAGCAAGTCTTGTTTGGTAACACAAAGTTGAAAATCTACATTCTCAAGCAAATCACTTTATAAGCTAAAAGGGCCCTTTGGTTCTTTTTAAAAAGTACAATTAGTGCTAAGAGTGCCTTAAAAACCTTTTAAAAGCAACAACTACACCAGATAAATGGTCTATACAAGTAAACCATCTTTTTAATGATTGTCGCCATATTTATTTGAGAAAAATTGATTGGAAAAAAAAAGTTTAACACATTAGTATTTTTATTAATTATTAACAATATAATAAATTCTTTAAAAAACAAAAAATTGGGACCTGCCATCGTGCTTCAACCGTGTTTAGGTCCGATGTTTCATACGACCCGGATGCTAGCCATATTTGGGCTAGACTAAAATCCTCGGCATACTCCACAATCGGGTTCCATACGGTTATGTAGGTTTTTGTTCCGTAAATTTTTCCTTGTTGTTGGTACGCGACTGCACACTGTATCACCAATATTTTGATTATTAAGTTTTAAGGATTTGTTAAAATATTATATATTAAGTAAATTTTAAAAACTAAAGATTATAAAATAGATCCAAACCATATGCCTTGGGTGGGGTTGGTGATGGTATGGAATCGTAGGTGTTGTTTGCTATGGGGATGGTTTCGACTGGGCATTTAACCCCAATTAAATGCCAAATTTGTCAAGGCTTCTGTATATTTGTTTCCACTTTTTGTTGGAAACTCCTGTGACAAGTATTCCAAACAAAAACGACATTATATAATTAAATAAGATTCAATATATATGTGACAATTATACCAAACAAAACTGACATTATAAAATTAAAATACATTCCAATGCAGAAAGGTTTGTATTTACTCAAGTTCATAAGTGATTATACAATCATTGTATCTTGACTTATCATAATCTTGTATTAAAATGTTGATTATATTTATTCTGGTTTGCATTTTGTCACGAGTATTGGAAATAAAAATCAGGCTGGATAAACAATAAGTTTGTATACCTATGTAAATATCTCTAGTGAAATATAAGTGTTTTACAAACTTTTAAAATTTTTTATTAAACACATACCACAAGAAAAGAAAAATCAAATAAACAAGGGTAATACAAAATACGAGGAATAAGCAACGGTAACGTGAATAGCCCCTGGAATATTGAGGCCAAGAACGCCCAAAATAGAAATATTTTTGGCATTAGGTATTCTCCCGTTTCTTAACAATATAGTATTTTAGATGAATTTTGCATACATTGGATTTTTGATCGGCAATAGAATATGTGTCCCTTTGTGTAGATTTTGGTATAGTTTTATTACTTATTTAATTATTTGAATATATTTTATTTTACTATATATATATATGTTAAAAATGAAATATAATAAAACTCTTCATTTTTCCATTTTATAAAGTTAATTTTCAAAAATACTATTAGTTATTGTTCAAATTTAAAGTACATAAAACTAGACGTAGTTATATAACTAAATATACATACATTTTAACATTTTTTAAAAATTCAGGAAAATATAAGTAATATTAAAGTAAGTTAGATGCAAAATATAATTAAATTAAAAGTAAGTTAATTGCAAAATATAATTAAATTAAAAGTAAATTAATTGGAAAATATAATTAAATTTAAAGTAAATTAATCGCAAAACATAATAAAATTTGAAATAGTTTAGCTTTTTGTTAAGATTAGTTTAAGAATAATTAATGATTGCGAACTTTTTCGCTTCTTATAAGTTATAAAGACAATGTAATTAGTATTTCGTTAGCTGAGAATTAGGGTGAAACAAAATTACTGTGATACTGAGATTATAGATATTATATTTAGAGTGATAAAGAGAAAATGAAGAGCAGAGTATTAAAGACGATTTGAAAGAAAAAAAATTTATCACACCACTCTTTTGAGAGATGTGTGATTTGTACTACTAAGCTAGCTATTTACTCTACAAAGCTCTTGCACATACATATGCATAACTTCTAAGTAAGAAAGTGAATACAAACACCCAACAAAAACAACATAAAAAGCTGAAATATTGATGAGATTATTACAAGCAATATACTTCTTTTTCTTCTNTTTTTTTTTTTTTTTTTTTTTTTTTTTTTTTTTTTTTTTTTTTTGTTGCACCATTAGCATTTTCTGAAAAAACTATGCACAATTCATAATTTGTCATAGTTTCCATTTACTCCATCTCTCCCTCCAATCGAAGTCACTTAGATTATTGTAGATGAATCATCATGTAAGAATAACGTGTTTAGGGATTAGTTGTCTGTATGTATCTTCATACAATTCAGAAATCTTTAAAAATTAGAGTTTTCGTAATCAACTTTGATATAGGTACAGTAGATTACTAGATTCTATCAACAATCCAACGGTTTGTACGGCCCAAAGTTGTTTAATTGTAATCTCATCAACATATGAAACTGAGGAACAAACACAAGAAACTGAGCAAATTTTGATTAAAATCATATAAGTACAATGTTATTTTAGTGAATGTTGATTAACCTAGCCATTGCTGGGCACGGCGTTCACCACTGGCTCCTACTGAGCGCCGGATGCTCATTGTCTCGTTGGAATACTTATCCTGAAGAGACTCGAACGCAGTCACGTCAAGTTTTCCTGTCGTGGATTTGCCTTGCTTCCTACGGAGATGTTGTTCTCGCACAGAGGCCCAGAGTTTCTCCACTGCTTGCCTCTGTTGTGTAGTGAACCTCAACACATTCTCAAATGCATGTTTCACCAATATGTCTATAACAGTTTGGCACCTGAAAATGAATCCAAAAATTCCTCAGTTTCGCAGTTTTGACATAATAAAAAGTGCAATGGGAATGATGAAAGGATTCTTACCATGGCACTTTGTAACGACGTGCAGCAATCTCCAGGCATGTAATCAAAGCTTCTCGTTTTGATCTGAGAAACCTCTTATTCTCTTCGGCTTCTGTATCTTCCGTTGTTTTTGTCGCCAAGTCTTTCCTTATCTTTGTTTTAGCATTTTTCTTCCCAGAGCTGGGAATCAAGGCATCGAGCCCAAAGGGATCAGACTCAACATCCTCTTGACCTCCAGCTGAAACAACTTCAGCCACGTCCTCTGTCGTCTGGCCATCTCCCTTTTCCTTTACAGCTTCAACTTCAAGAGCAGCTGCTTCCTCCGCGTCATCTTCCTCGGTTGCAATAGGAAGATCAGATATAGTCTCCTTTATTTGAGTAGCAGTCTTGGAAAACTGAAAATGAAAACAACAAAGTTTATGAAAAACGCTATGAAACTTCAGAGTATGATGGTTCAAGACAATAATATCCACACTTTAGGTCATAACATAGTGACAACGGAATCTATGATCAAGGCTAATCATAGTCCAAAATATCGGTATAAGTCAGCTACAAAGGTACAAGGAGTTCTTACCATAAAGCTGTCATCTGTAAAGAGATCATTAGCCACAACCGCTTTGATTGTCCATATGGTCAACAAATTCCTCTGGCTTTTATCAAGGCACTACATAAGATCGAAAGATATGAAACATTCGTCAATATCTCTTCCTCTTCTGCATATGCTAAGTTCAATATCCAAACCCAAGAGTTTTATTTGTTTACCTCAGCTACATCCTGCGCTGCTAAGAACAACGCATGATAATCCGCTCGAACCAATCGATCTGTACAAGAAGTTTTCGACGACATAGCAGCATCAAGCATCGCAATAAAATGGCTACTTGTCTCTGGCTTCACACTTCCAGCTTGAATTAGGCGTATTGCAAGCTTTGAGGCCTTAGAGAACTTTGAAGGATTCTTGATGTGAGATGTTATCTTCTGCATTGCCTCTATCACTTGTTCTTCTGATGCATCAGTTGATGTCTTAAACTGTAGACGCTTTTTCGGGACCTCAACCGTATCCTCCGGTTCTGGTTCCGGCGAAGTTTCTGCTGGTTTTGATCGCTTGAGTGCACTCTTGAGAACAGGAGGAGCTGTAGTATAGTTCCAAATCAGTAAGCAAAAGAAGCTACAAGATTCACCTAATTCCAAACTCAGGGACCTACTCTTCAAGGTTAGATTACATTTCAAATCAGTAAGCATAAGAGGCAACTAGATTCACCTAAGTTCAGAGCCCTAATCCCCAGAGTAAGATCGAATTCTTATCAAATGTTCAATCACAAAGCAATTCAACACCCAATTAGATAGCTACGAGAGATATTTTTCGAGAATTTAGCTTACCTGAGACTTCGGGTGCAGATTCTGTTGGTTTCGATCGCTTCAGGGAACTCTTGAGAACCAGAGTTGGAGCTGGAGAGGAACTTTCATTCTTCGATTCGTCTGGTTTTGGAGAATTCGACGGCTCTTGACGCTGAGAAGAAGGAGCTGGAAGACCTTCGAATAGATTGTCCGCCATATCTCGCTTTCTCTCTTTCTCGGCTTCGTCGTCGACCGGAGAAGATGAAGAAAGACGATCAAAGAGCCGACGCCAAAATTTGCGTTCGTTGCATGGGCCTTTTATAAAATATACTCACACATTCTCGGCCCAATTAATTTTGAGATTTTTTTTTTTTGGTTTGGGTGACAATATACAAAAAAAATATATATATCTCGCATATAACAAAAAATACAAAATTTCAATTATACAAACCTAAGATAAAGAAGTTACGGGGTCATTTTGCCGAGTTCCTTCGACATGGTTCTCTCAAGCGCCCTATATAAAGAGAAAGACAGTTTTTCATGCCTTTGACATAAATTTCATGTTTAAGTAACTATTCTAGTTGCTTTGCGTTATTAAATAAAAAAATCATTTTTTTATAAATAGTATTATACAGTATTAAAAAGTTTACCGTATCATTAATTTTTTCAAAACAAAAATAGTGTGGATCATATTCAAATGTTAATACTTCATATAGTAGACCTTTCAAATCAAAGCTAGTGAGCTACAAGTGTTAACTAAAGTACTGAATTAATTATAATTATGTTAATGGTGAAAGAGATAAGACTTGTGATCAAAGTTGTAGGAAAAGATGGAACACTAAACAAATTTTATAATCGGTATACAGTTTATTTTGACATAGTTAATTTTGTTTTCTTGTTCCATTATTGTGTGTTATGATGTAGTCCCGAGGAGTTCAACTACTCTTTGGCTTTTTGTCTACCTCGATTTAATTAAATCAATAAGTAATGTTTTTAGCTATATTTATATATAAATTACGTTTTAGTTGAGAGTTGTTGAGTTGGAAAAATTGATCTGTGTAAAAGACTTAATCAACGACTTTTAAGAATGTTGATATTTTTGGTTTTTCTTTTGGATGTAATAATAGTTTGGAGAAATAAAGGTTTACAATTAGTTTTAGTTTAGTTTAGTTTAGTAGACTATGGATAATCTGGTAACTGTAAATTGGTTATTTAACTTTTTTTTTTTTTTTTACATCTCCATAGTTATACCCTAATTGCGGTTTGGTGACTTTGATAACATGCGGTTTGTAGTGTGGAATGAACGGATTGTGGTTTGCGGTGTTATTGAAATAGTAAAAATGTGGTTTATGAAAAATAATGTAAAAATAAATGTGGTTTATGATAAAACGTAAATGATAATCTAAAACAAAAAACAGATTTTAACGCCTCAAATTTGCTACAACTAGTAAATATTGTATTAAGTAGTAACCTTTAATTAATATTCTTTGATTATATATTCACGAGGTTCCTTACTGTTCATGCGTTTATAGACACTAAATTATCCTCTACCAAATATATTTGACCCCATTATTATAATTTTTAATTAGCTGAACAAATACTTTTGAAATATAATAATTATATAATAATATGATTGAAACATACTTGTTTAACCAATGTAAACTCGTCATTATATTCTAGTGTTTTGTTCTTACAAAGTTATAAGATGTTTTACCGACCCCCAAAAAAAAAGTTATAAGATGTTTAAAGAGACAATTTCAATGGTGTTAAAAAAAAAAAGAGAGTTATATTCAATCAAATATTCGAAAAAACTCCATTACATGTTACGCTATTCAACCTTCAATTAAAAAAAATGATTATAAAATCTAATGGAGTTATAAAATTTGTATATGTTTTTGAATACTTAGATTAATTTTTGTGGTAAATTATGCAAAAGTAACTCGCACACACATATTGTTTTTCTCATAACAATATTGTATTGGTGAAGTTTTATTCAGTCTCTTTATATATCCAATTATTTAATAGCAAATCACACATCTCTTGTCTGAGTGATTGTTAAGTTATTCGCTGCTATAGGTTCGTGTAAGTATTATAATTTCAATCCAATGAATACTGCGTAGATTATAATAATAAAAATATTATGATTTCAACTTTCGAAATATAAAATAATGTTAGTGGGAAAACGATCGTGCGCCCCATTTGTTCAACCTCGGCGCTCGACCCCACACATCAATTACAACGCTAACTTATAAAAGACAAATTATAAAATGACAGGTTTTAATTAAAATTATCTTAACCAATTATTATATTTTATGTCAGAAATACGGTGGTCACTGATTAGAGAGAAACTTATTTATAACTTATAACGATCTTTCTATAGTTTAAGTTATATATTCATGGCTAGATGTTTTTATTTTATTTTGGTTGTCAAAACACGATCGGTTAATTTATCTAAAAAATTATTGTTAAGTAGAATAATTTATATCTGAATAAATTGGTAGTAGGTGTTAGTTGTCTTGTGAGTCACAATTTGTGTCAAATTTCTGTCAGATAGATGATCATCTTACAATAACAATACAATTAAAATTGTCCCAATACAACCTAAAATTCTTATTGTATCCTAAATAGTAATAAGTCTCTCTTCTTAAATTTTTGTCAATATTATATGGTCTTACACATAATCATATCACTCTTTTTCATGCCTTGGGTTGGGGGATTTAATTTTCTTTATAAAACGCTTATGCGTATATATAATAGTAATAATTAATAATACATATGATTCCACTTATTTAATAAGATAGCTTACATTACATCTTTTCTCTTTCTTGCTTAGTAGTATCATTCTTTGTCGTCTTCTTTTAATTAACTTTTCTGTGTCTTGTGTTTCTCACAACACCAAAACTCGGTGAAAAACTGTTTTTAAAAATCAAGATCTGAGAGCAAAAATCTTATCTCCCACTTTTCCTTTTTTTCGGTTCTTAATCTTGAAACCGACTTATACTAATTAGGGTTTCACTTATAAACCTTAATTTCTAGGGCTTGCTATGGCTAATCCGTGGTGGACAGGGCAAGTGAATCTCTCCGGTCTCGAAACGACGCCGCCTAGTTCATCTCAGTTAAAGAAACCAGATCTTCACATCTCCATGAACATGGCTATGGACTCTGGTCATCATAACAACCATCAACACCATCAAGAAGTCGACAACAACAACAACAACGAGGACGATAGAGACAACATGAGCGGTGATGAGCACGAGCCACATGAAGGAGCCGTTGAAGCACCCACGCGCCGGCCACGTGGACGTCCTGCTGGTTCCAAGAACAAACCGAAGCCACCGATCTTCGTCACGCGCGATTCTCCCAACGCTCTCAAGAGCCATGTCATGGAGATCGCTAGTGGCACTGATGTTGTTGAAACCCTAGCTACTTTCGCTAGAAGGCGTCAACGTGGGATATGTATCTTGAGTGGTAATGGTACGGTGGCGAATGTGACTCTCCGCCAACCATCAGCTGCTGCGGTTGCTCCAGCAGCTGGTGGTGGTGCGGCGGTTTTGGCTTTACAAGGGAGGTTTGAGATTCTTTCTTTAACCGGTTCTTTCTTGCCAGGACCGGCTCCACCTGGATCAACCGGTTTGACGATTTACTTAGCCGGTGGTCAAGGTCAGGTTGTTGGAGGAAGTGTGGTGGGTCCATTGATGGCAGCTGGTCCAGTGATGCTTATCGCGGCCACGTTTTCAAACGCTACTTATGAGAGATTGCCTTTGGAGGAGGAGGAAGTTGCTGAGAGAGGAGGTGGAGGAAGTGGCGGAGGAGGGGTTCCGGGACAACTCGGAGGCGGTGGTTCACCGTTAAGTAGCGGTGGCGGTGGAGGCGATGGTAATCAAGGACTACCTGTTTATAATATGCCGGGGAATCTTGTTTCTAATGGCGGCGCAGGAGGAGGAGGAGGTCAGATGAGTGGTCAAGAAGCTTATGGTTGGGCTCAAGCTAGGTCAGGATTTTAACGTACGTTGATTAAAAAGGGCTTTTTAAATTTACACGTTAACAATAAGAACTATGACGATGATCATGATGTTGTTTATTATGATAACGATGATGAAAAAAACTAGTCAGTTTCAAACTTGCTTCTAGTGAGCTATATAGTGTGTGCGTACATTATATTATGTTCTCGATTTCTACTTGACTATGTTTATTATTTGCATAAAATTCACTCACTTGTGTTTTTCTATGATCTTTTATCTAAAACTTGTTTGGATTCTTCAGTCTTTTTTTATAATGAAGTTATGATTGATCTTCATTCCTTATTAGGATTAAAAGTTTATTCTTTCTATGATTAGCACCATAAATTAATTACAATTTGAAAACGATCCAAACTTAAGCACTTAGTCTATACAACTCCTTCATATTAATTGTTGATAGGTTATACTAAAGGATATTCTCACTAATTAATAAATTGAGAAAATAATAAATCTCTAGTGTGTCCATGCATTTATTGGATATCTGATTGGGAACTACAAGCTTCACACTCACCTGGCCTCATTAATCATGAATTTTTATTTTTATTTTTTAGGGGGCTATAAACTATGCAAGAAAATTAGTAGTATTAGTTAATCACATGTAAAGAAAGATCTATTATATGCATAACCTTTTATACAAAACATCGTTCCTAACTTAACTAAGAGCAACACGATATCATCGACAAACATTGTGTAAAAAGCCATATGTTCGATCAGTATATATATATGATATATGAATTAATATTACCAAGAACAATCAATTCATTACTCCGGTTCGATTCCACATCAATACATAAAACATAAGTTCGATGAATATGCTCATACAGGCTCGAGTACACCGATCATACTATAGCAAGAGAAACAAGTGTTTGTAGATCATATATAGTTACTGATTATAACTCAGTTATATAATACATTCTCTTAATTAAGGTGTACAATCTTTATTAAATTGTGTAACCAACAAAAATGATGATCTAAAAAATAAAATGATGATCCAAACCTTTTTTTTTTTTTTTTTTTTTTTTTTGTCACGAGACCTAGTAAGTTAATTACCATCATATTTTCAAAAAAGAAACATAATATACTTAAGAAAAAAACAGCATGTGTTTCTTTGGATAATCAAATAGGCTAAGATTAAAACATAAACTAATATAATTAATGCTTTTGTAAACCTGCAACGGTTATATACAAAAAAGAGCAATATATAGTCAACGGCTCAACCTCAACTAATATAACTAAATCAATCGACTACATAAAATAATTTTAATATACTAATGTTTATATTACAATTTCAATGCAACTAATCAAAATATACATCAGGGAGAGAAAAAAAAGTCCAATGCAACTATTAACCCAAACTTAATTTTTAATTTAAGTAATACAAGTGTGTGAGCATATATTATATACTAATCACCCTTGTTGTCAGCTTATTAGTGTCGTCATTAAACCAAATTTCTAGGCTTTCTTGACCATCTTTTTTAATTAAAAATCATATAACCAAAAAAGTATGGAGAGTAATAGAGGAGCCTATTCACATGGTACCACATGCGTTCCTCTACCACAACGCAAACCCTAATGGACCTCTCTTAATTATATATTCAAATATCCGTACTCTATCTCAAGCACAAATGCATATCAATACTCAAAATGATTAGAGTGCTTTTGAATAATTCATACTTTATCTCCTTTATTCATGCATGTATGATTAACCCCAATCTCAAACCTAAATTTATGGTTTTTATTTATTAGATTTTGCTTAGTAAAATTCAAAAATAAAACTGTTTTACTTAAGTAATGTATTGTCGTGATATTTTAACCGAAAAGGAAGCCCTAAACCGCACTCAAAAGATAATAATTGTTAAACTTGAAAAAGTCTAAAACTAGAGCAATTAACAAATAATACTTTGAAAAGGAATCCATAAACTAGAGCATTATTAAAAGTATAACAAAGACCACAAGATAAAAAAGCATAACTCGGGGAAAACTTATAAGTTTCTTCTTCTCTCTAAAACTTTCGTTTCTTTTTTGCTTCCGGTGGCCGGCGACGGTGGCTTCCTTAGCACCGTCGCCGGTCCTCACTTTTTCTCTCTTTTTCGGCATGTATTTCAGATGGAAAGTGGTTTATCCTGTCGATCTATGTTGATTTAGTCCTTATCCTTCAGATCGGAGATCGGAGAGGTGAAGATCTGACTTTGGATCCTTGTGGAACCTTCTTCCTTCTGTTCGAATTGCTGAGGTTAAGGTGGGTTATGGTTTTCACTCCTCTGCATGCAAGCTTCTTCTCCGATCGGTGGTTCGTCGTTTTCTTCTTTGAGACGATCTGGTTCCTATCATCGTGATGGTGGTTTTGGTACTACTCGAGAAGACTCAAGCGCTCCTTGTATCTACAATGAAGACTCGATCGTGGTCTATCTTTCACTTGGCTTCTCTTTAGACGCTTTCTCAGGGGTAATCTTCTCCCATGCGTCGTTTCCGATCTCTTCCTGTATGAGCCTTTCTCGGTTCGGACTTCGGTTATTGAAGCTTTGGCCTTAATTCGTGAGGTAAACCTTATTCACTATAGGAGGCTTATTCACACTGCGTTCTACTCTTCTGTTCGGTGTGGTGGTTTGATGCATGTTGAGTTCGACTTTAGCTTTTCCTTTTCCTTGTAATTTGTTTCAGTTTGTATTTGGTTTCCGTACAAGGTAACAATCACTTTCCGGTCTCTTAATTCCCGGGAGTTTATCTCGCCGGCTTAATTCCCGGGAGTTTATCTCGCCGGCTTTTCTCCCTTGTTTGGGCGTCTTTCCCTCGTTTGGGCTTGTGTAAAACCAGTGTTTTCAATTTTCTTAATAATAATACCAGTGTTAAAAAAAAAAAAAAAGCATAACTCGGGGTTCTAAAAAAATATCACTATATCATCAATCAAAAAGATTAAATAATTTAAAGATTAGTACGCCGAGGTACTGCTTCATCAAACATTAAAATGTTTAATATGTATATTTCTATATATATGCCCACTAATTTTTTTAATTACAGTATATCTACTAGCTAGATGGTCCTCACTTAAAACAACACTCTATGATAATGCGTATGCCGTGATGCGCTCAATGGTATAAATCTAATGAGCAGTTTTACAACTTTTACTAGTGGAAAAAATATGTTTTTTTAGTGAAATAATTGATTGGAAATTTTTGAATTGGTCGTATTAAAAAATAAAATTTGGACATGTAATTATGAACTACTCTTACAACACTATGTATGAATTATGAAAGATGTTTTATCGTCTATAATTTCACCAAAACACACATGCTATAATAATATTTTACTATTCGAAAGTTGTTAACTATTTGAAATAAACGAGATGTGTTTTTTTTTTTTGTTTACCAAATGCTAGAATAGGGAGATTTTTTGTCGTTAGAGAATTGTTTGTATCGTGCAATCCAAATAATAGTATATTTGTGAAATCGAACATCATATCTGTCGATAATATTTTATAGCGTTATTTGATGTTTCTTCTTAAGCCTACACAAAGCATTAAATAACATTAACTTCGGTACCCGTCCAAACAAATATTGGAGAGAAATATTAATTTTGACATTTGTTCAAAACTTTGGTATCTGTTTTTTTTTTTTCTTTTTTTTTAAAAAAATGGAGTAAATTATTCTTGACGTTTGTTCATTTAACAATTAAAGGCTGGTGGTGATCTAATTAAAAGACTAAAAACAGCTGAACCTGAGTCGTAATTTAATAATTTGTGCAAAGCATAAATAAAAATAAGAAATATTTAATTACGTTGACAAAAGGATAAATTATTGATATACATTTTTATTTAAAATTCTTTATTGGCTCTAATATTTATACTCAAAATGTCACTCTTTGTGAATAAAATGAATTATTTATAGCCAAAAAATATTTTGACCAATTATATACACTCAACCATAAATTTCCACTAAATAAATAAACATATTCAACTTAGTAAAGAGATGTAAAAAGAATTTTATAAATTTTTGTAAACACAAATACTATAGAATAATCTATAAATTTAAAATTTATTAAATCTAATAAATTATGTTATTTTTTAGCTTAAAATGGGAAAGCATTACGTATAAATAGTTTCGGACCAACCCAATCCCAAAACTGACTAAAAATTCTCGTCACCGTGGTAAAGATACAACAACAAAAAAACACCTCCCAAGAGTTTCTTTATGCTTCACATCTTCGATGAATCCTCACACTAATTTTCTTCTCATTTCTTGAGGTTCTTGATCTCTGAATCTTGCTTCTTGCTACTTCTCCGAGCTCGCTTCACTTTCACTCGCTTGCGCTCTGTAAAGCTCGTCTAAGCTCAGAAGCCATAACATGTAAAAGAACCGGTTTCTGGATCATACCATTCATCCCCATTTGCAAACATCTTTCCCTAATATGATCTTCAGTACTCGCAGTCAAAGCTATAATCAACGGCCAATGATGACCACAAAACTTCCTTATCTTCATTGCTACTTCGAAACCATCCATCTCCGGCATTTGTAGATCCAGAATCACTACTCTATACGACATCTCCACGTTAGACAACGCACTCAAACACTCAAATCCAGAGGATACAGCAGTCACTTCACATCCGAGTTTCTCAAGAAGTCGTTTGGTTACTGTTCTGTTCACATCATCATCATCTGCTAGAGTGATTCTTAGACCACGGAGGATCGAATTTGAATTTGGATGTTGAAGCTCTGGTGAATTTCCTGGTAACAATGATCTTCTAATCGAAGGTCTTGTCTGAAATCGCAGAACTAATTGCATACTCTGTGTTTGTCCCTGTGATTTTGGTGATATCCATATGTTTCCTTGCATCATCTGCACACAAATTTTCACAATCAAATACACAGATCGTAATCAAAATCTCTATTAACCAACTGTGGTTGCTCAACATAGTTTAACCAATCCAAAACAGAGTAAATAGACTGATTTGGTCTCAATTTTTCCATATTTTGAACAAACCATTTAAAATATTTACATTTTTGACAATCCTACAACACCGAATGATATTCGCTTTCTACATTTCATAAACCAAACCAAAAATCGGTTTGGACACCCAAATTGATCTAAATGAGGGTAAAATCAAAACAAGGAAACAGAGAATTGATGAGATGACTAACCTGAGCAAGTTTTCTACACATGCCTAAGCTCAAGCCTTCCTTAATACCATTGCTATGGTACCTTCTGTTCGGAATATGCTTCATTGCCATAGCTGAAGTATCCAATGGAGGATTCTGAATCTCATTGATCTCAACTTCGAACTTCACACCGAGTGAATCATCCGACATATGAGACTTCCACATTCCAGTCTTGTTCTTGTCCTGACTACTTCCAGTACCTTCAGAGATAACCCGGAAAGTAACGGTTTTGCCTCCATCGGTCATATCCAAGATATAACCAAGCATATACATTACAAGTTGAAACGTTCTCTTTTCATCTCCAACTACTAAATTAGGCAACCGCGTTTGAACATCCATCTCAAAACCGTAGCCTTTGTAAACGCTCAAGCATTTCGCGACGCAAGCGGCTTCTCTTATCAAGGAATGTAGCTGAAACCTTTTTACCTCCAATGGAGATTTCCCGTTATCTTTAGGCGAAATGTCAATCACGTCATTGATTAGAGCTGAGAGGACCGTGCTTGTTTTCATGAGCGCATCCACGATGATTTTCTGGTCAATACTCATACTTTCGGACTGAAACATCGAGAGGAGACCGAGAATTGTGTGCATTGGTCTCCTCATTCCATGACTCATCACTTTCTGGCAAGTGTTCCTTGCTTGACTTGCCATCATCGCGTTCTGTTTAGCTCGAAGTAAAGCTCGGTTTTGAATACCGAGTTTCTCCCTCATGAACTGCGATTCTTCCAGAACAGAGGCGTGTGAGAGAGCCACCGCTACTTGATCAGCAACAACTTCCGCTATTTCGATCTCTTTATCAGTCCAAACCCGTGAATTCGCATTTGGAAGCACCAAAACCATTATAGCATAAGAAGTATCCACAAACTCAGGAGTTCCTCCTTTGAAATTGGATCCGTGAAGCATTGGCATCCGAATCGCAGCAACAGGACCGAACTCTTCAGGACCACGACATCCGCTACTCTCAACCGCAAGAACCGAATCTTTCCTCAAGATCGCCACTACTTTCGCCTCTCTAACCTGAACAACATCAGGATCATTAATCGGAACTACTCTAAAACTCCGCATCGGATTCGCCCTCAGCTCATGAGTCAAATGCATCTCGGTTCTGTTCTCGTTAGGCATCCAAACAGCAGAGTTCTGTAAATCAAGAATCTTGGATAACTCAACAAGCGTAGTTCGCAGAATCATATGCTTATCGAGCGATTTCCTAATCTCCCGAGTAAGCATCCTCACCTGAACACTCATTTCCTTCTGCCTCTTCATCAAACCAACCTCTTCATTAAGCTCCAACACATTCTGCTTCAAATAAAGCTCTCTAACTTTCCATTTCAAAAGCAAGGGAATCAAAGTCAAGAGCGTAATCGCCGTGGCACACGAGACAAGCGCGGTCAAAAACTTAAAGATGGTAAGCCATAACATCAACTGGAACGAATGCGGCCCGTAATACGTCCAAGCGTTCAACAAATGAGTCATCCCACAGAGCACAATAAAGGCTATAAACTGAACAAGAACCCATTTGAAAGGAACGTTGGAGAAGCTAATGAAGTAGAGAAGCTCAAGAGGTATCGAGAAATAAGCAATGGCGATTAAAAGATCACTCACTCTTTGACATTCTAAGATGGTGTGAACACTTAAGAACCCTTCATCATCACAATTACAGCTCACGTAATCATTATCTCCAGAAACCAGAGCAAGAAGTGCAAACAAAAGCAATCCAAGACCTAAAGATCTTAACATCTTCTTTAACCCCAAATCTAAACCCTAATCAAATCCAGACTCGGCCTCAGAATTTACCAGTTGAGATCCGATGAACCAATCCAAAACTGACTTCGTATTCATAGATTCCCACAAACTGTAGATATTAAACAAATCCAAACACACATACCCAGAAGAAGAAGAAGAAGGAATCAAGATCTATGTTCCTCGATACTCTAAATAAAAAAAGTAACCGACTTGATCATATGGTGAATAAGAAAGTGAGACTCAAGAACACACCTTTCGAATCTAGAAGAGGAAACAAGAAAGACCAGTGTTAATGAAACAAGATTTGCATCGACTTGGTCAATCAATCTTAAATCTTTATTACAGAAGCTGAGAAACAGAACCGACGAGGAAGAAGAGAAAAGAAACCGAGTTTAGGACAGATTTTCAGTTGCAAGTTGCTGATTTTCAGACTTGTGGGTGGTCGAGTCAGCAAACTATTCAAAGTTTCTAAGACAAAAGCAAGCAGACTTTGAGCTTAAGCAATTTTCTCAGAGTTGCTTATTACATATCAAAATATACAAATGGTGTTTCCAAAAATCTAAATATTTAACAGTAATCCAATAAATTAATAAAATTACAAGTTGACAAAAAAAATAATCACACTTGCGACGCAGAAAAGTATACTAAAGAACTTTACAAGAACTTTACAGTGGTAATAACAGTTTGATTGAATATCGAAGAACATATGTATACTGTATTAAATTTTTTTGAACTGCAGAACTGCATACGAAATTACTAAATAAAGATAGATTTTATGCATAATTAACCAAAAAAGAAACCAAACAACCAAAGAGTAAATATATTTGATAAAAGAGCATTTCCTTTTTTAGTAACAAAAAAAAAAACGAAAAAATATAAATATAGAAGAAGAAAAGAGTGAAAAAGAAAAGGAATGAAATGAAAGAGAAGTAGGATCAGCTGAAAGAAAAAGGATGTGGAGATTTATATATATATTACACCTAACCAAGAAGAAAGAACAAACGCATCACTCAACTCCTGTCTCTTCTGATGAATCACCCCTTCAGGTCCTCTCTCAGTTTAGATTCTTTGCTCGGCTTTGGTTTCTAGTTTGGATCTAAACCCTACACACGTCTCTGAAACTCGGTCTTGGTGTTAATCCGGCATTTGCTGCTCGTAATCTCCATTTTCCGACGAATCATGTCCTATCCGTCCTGCGCAAGATTTACATCCATGAGAATAAAGATTCAGCTCGGTTTTCACCTGTCAATATTCGATATCTACCAATACTTTGCAATACTAATTTCTTGTTGTTTGGATTTAACTTTGATGCAAAACACAGAAATTTTTTTAGAAAGTTTTGAGCTTATTTTTACCTGACAAATCATACCCGCCACCGCCTCTACCATCATGACCAGTGTTGCCTCCTCCGCCCCATTCAGATGGCTGGGAATGTGGCATGTGCATTCCCTGAGGCGCTTGCATCATGAAATGATGAGGTCCACCTAGACCTGTTTGATGATGATGCTGATGCTGATGCTGCTCATCGTTTCCCCTCATTGGATTTCTTCCTGAAGATTCCATACCAGAATGGAAACCCATCCCAAGCAAAGGTCCAGGTCCAGGTCCAGTGCTAGCCGGGGAAGTTAACCGACTTGGAGAAGTTAACCGACTTCCGCTGTTAGAAGCATCCCCTTTCCCACCACTACCTGCCGTATCCTTCTTTCTGTCAAGCTGAAACGTACCGAGAATCACCTGTATTTACACAAATCTAAGGAGATCAATCGAAGCCATAACTTACATTAACGATTTTCACAAAGGCGAATCTTATAACACGAGAAGCAGTTTAAGATAGTTGGAATCTTTGACACAAAAGGATACATATGTATCTATATGACTACGACACAACAGGATTTTACCTGAACCGGACCAGCAGCTATGAGGTGATTCCCAACCGCTCCACCGACGATCTGACCATCTGATCTGGACAATGAAATGCTAAGGCCACCACTTTTACCGCCATGTTCAGCCCGAATATATGAGCCGGATAGAGAAAGAATCTCGAATTGACCCTGAAGAAAGTTGATCGGAAATTCTGAACCAAGTCTAACTATAATATGAAAACTTCAACGAAAGTGACAAAATTAAGGAATCGTTTTAGCTTTATGAAATGATATATTAAATTTGTAACTCCACTATGAATTGTTTCTTCTCTACCATTTAGGAAGAAACAACAAAGAAGTACTTAACTAAGGACGAGCAAAAAATCACCTCAAATGATACACTGCTTCCTGATGTAGCCGTATGGCGCAAGGATACACTAGAGACGTTTCCTGATGCAGAAAGAACGCATAGTTCATGCTTGCTATGGTTTGCAAAGCCCACAATTTTCTGGACCACATCCTGTCAGAATCACCCAAAGCAACACTAAAAGCATTAAGATTCCTCTTCAATTTACTTTCTCATCAATGAAACAAAAAAGTACATCTTCATAAATGAGCTTTCACCAAAATCAAATCCACATTACATCTAAAGAAATGCTAGATAATCTCTTACCAAAAAAATCTAGAAACAGTAAAGATCTTAAGTGTATAAAGAACATATCTTACCTCACCAGGAGCTATATTAACGATATGCGGAGTAAAGCTTTGCCCAGTTTTCCCTGCACCAAAAAAGCAAAACTTCTTGTAAAGCTCAGAGTATAACACAAATCCCAGAATCTCACTTTACAAGATACTCAACTGAATCAATGGTACTGAAACACAAGATTACAAACAATTGATGAACAATACACAAAGCAATTTATGAGACTAAAAATGTAAACTTTACTGATGAAACATAATGCTAACTACGAACCCAATTCCGTCTCGAATCAAACAAACGAATTATCACCAAAATCAATAACAGGGGACTAAAAAAGTCGAATCTTTAAGGGCTAAGAGTGAAACCCACCGACAGAACCAAGCTGAGATTTCTTGGAAGACCCAGAATTAGCCGAAGCAGGACCTCCAGCAGCAGCAGCAGCAGCAGCAGCTTGCTCTCTCCTCTCCTTAGCAGACGAACTACTAGCAGAAGAGGCCATTTTCTTAGCGGCTAGGGCTTGTTCCGGCGTCACATACTTTCTAGGTCTACCTCTCTTCCTCTTCACCGGCTCCATCGGCGCCGTCACGGCAGAAGAAGGAACAGAGTGAGGGTAAACCGAAAGAGAAGAAGACCCATCATTAGGCTGCTGCTGCGGCGGTTGTGGCGGCTGTGGCGGCGGCGGAGGAAAAAGCCCATTGTTGGAAGACGGAACGGCGTTTCCGGTGGTGGTTTGGTGGTGAAGATGGTGAAAGTAAGGAGAACTGATTCGTTGTTGTTGCTGGTGTTGTTGCTGCTGCTGGTGATGTTGTTGTTGTTGTTGGTGGTGGTGATGGTGGCTTTCGTTAGGTTCCATTCTTTTTCTTTTTTTTTTCTTAGAGAGATAACTTTTTTTTTTTAGAGAGAGAGAATTAGGGATTTTTTTTTCATTTTTTTATTTTATTTAGCTTTTTATATTTTTATATCTTCGTTTAGATAGAAAGAAGATGAGATGTAATCTGAACCGTTAGATTTGATTTGACTTAAGAGTATCATTGACTTTTGGAGATTTTTAATGTGTGTGTAAAAGCATTTCTTCTTTTTTGCTATCTTTTTTGCATTTCGAGGAAACTGAAAATTTAATTTTGTTTTCAGAGGGAAACGAAAGATCAATCACCTTCTGTGAAACGTCAGAATAATTCTTAAATGTTTTACTTTCCTAGACATTTATATATAATTATACTAATGTTTTTAAGTGTACAAAATGAGATTGATTACTATAAATATAGAGAGTGGTTTTAAGCAGTAGAATTAGAATCGATGATAAGGGATGAGTATACAAGTAAAATGACGAATGAAACAAACAATACATATAGTTTGATTTAAAAACTGTGAGATAGTTTTAATTAAATGCGGAATGATTAAATAACTCGTTAAAGTCAATGGGGTGTTACAAAAGATTGAACACCTTTCTGAACTTGCCTTTGTCAAGATTCGTAGTATGTCAACAAGTGTTGTAGTCACTCATTAATAGTGGTTCAGCTCCATTTTTTCCTCAATCTACCCACTAAACCGAACTAATTACCATTCTTCCAAGCCCGATTCAGTCACAGATTTTGCTCATCTTGTTATTTTTTTTACTTATGGTTTCTTACAAATTAAACGAATATATTCACCCTTTAAAATCTTTCCACAGATGAATACATGAGCGAAGAAACGGATGCCAAAAATGATATGTACAACAAATTGTGTGATCCTATTTGTGAAAACTATAGGAGCTTAGAGTAATAATAATAATTATTGAAGAGGGAACATTTTAACAAATCTAAAACTTGAAAGCTCAAATTACAAAAACGAAAGAATCCGAGTCCCAAATAGTAATAAACAATAAATCATTTCAGAACCTCGTTTTCTTCTTCACTAACGTCAGTCACAAATCCACCGCCGCATCTCCGTCGCCGGTAACTCCACAGGTACTTCGACATGAAAACGCCGCCCTTAGTACTCTCTCCCTCTAGATTATTTTCTTAATCAAAGTAGTTTCGTTTCGATTCGGATTCTGAATTTCTTCAAATTGTTTCTTATCTCGGATGTTACGAATCGCCGTCGTAGATGTCTTTTAGGGGAGGGCGAGGAAGAGGAAGAGGAAGAGGACGAGGAGGGTTTGGAGACTTTGGAGCAAATCCAGAGCCTTTTGTGATTTTCCCCGTAAGTAAAAGATCAAATTGATTCTTAAGCTTGTGTTGTTATGATGATCCAGAGCCTTGAATAGAAAGTGATGATTCTGTACAGGAAATTACGTTACCTGATCCGAAATCAATTTTCAACGACCCCCAATTAGTCTCCAGTTACTTTAGTTTTCAAAAGTTCTGGAGAAACTCGCCTTATCATCTAGGTGATGGTGGTGTCTCTAAGCAAGAGAATGAGAGTTTAGACATTGAGAGGTTTTCTGATTCCCTGAAACCAAAGACCAAGTCTCTTAAAAAGAAGACTGCTTCTTTTTATGATTTTCTTCTTCTTAGACCTGACAATTTCCCTAAAGAGCTTCTTGGAGACACTCGAAGAGAACGGCCTGCAAAGAGAGCAAAATGGAGTCAAGGAGCAGATTTGCAGAAATTGGATGTGTTTGAGAAGCTTGAAGCTAAGTTTAAGGTATAACAAAACACACACATGTTACTATTGTTACAATGATGTTCTCTTGTTGTCATATAAAGGAGCACATATTGTTTGGTTAGGCTGAAGGCAAAGAAGATAACGAAGAAGGAGAAGATGATCAAGTTGAGGAATCAGAGGGAGAAGAGTCTGATAACGGAGACTATGATCAGGTTCCTTCTGCTTTCTTCTTCCAATTGCTGCCTGCTCAAATGAAACTTGTGAATCTTCTCAAGTTACTTTTTTTATGTTTTGTAGAATCAAGACTTTGATGACGATGATGACGATTATAACCAGGAGGATGATGGCGACTGTAAGCATCTCTACTCTATTATGTCTTTGTACCACGCTCATTACAACCTAGATTCTAACTGACTTTGAATCTCTTGTTTCTTGACAATAGTTGAAGATGTGTATTGAGAAGAGGAGTCAAGAGAGGCATGTCCCAAGCTTTAGATTACAGCAATTAGACAAATCATCATGTTACACATTGTAATTTGGCATTATCAAATTTTGTTTCCTTGCTACTTATGAAATATAAATATGGCATGAATCGGGCTTTCACTTGTCTGATTTCCATCTTTTGGGGATATTTATAAATACAAAATACAAAACTTGAAAGCTGAAATTACTAAAACGAAAGAATCGGAGTCCCAAACAGCAATAAACTAAAAATCCTTTAAACCTCGTTTTCTTTTCTCCCTTCTTAACTAGAATGCCAGTCTCAAATCCACCGCCGCATCTCCGTCGCTGTCTATATCTCTAGCTTCGAGTTTTATTTCGATTCGATATATAAAAGCCATTTTTTTTCTTCTCTTTTTCTAGTTTTTGCCTCTAGCGAGATGGAAGACGATAAGAAGAATGAGAAAGAAGCTGAATCTTCGGAGCAAGTGGTGAATCCATGGGAAGTATCCGCCAAAGACGGAGGAAAAATCGATTACGATAAGCTTATTGACCAGTTTGGTTGCCAGAGAATCGATCAGTCGTTGATTGATCGTGTTCAGAGATTGACTTCTCGTCAACCTCATGTTTTCCTCCGTCGTGGTGTCTTCTTCGCTCACCGGTTTGTAATTTCATTATCTCTATGAATTATGTAGATGGGAAATGTAGAATTCTTGATGTTGTTGGATTGATTTGTAGGGATTTCAATGAGATTTTGGATGCGTTTGAGAAAGGAGACAAGTTTTATCTCTATACTGGAAGAGGACCTTCATCAGAAGCTTTGCATTTAGGCCACTTGATTCCGTTCATGTTCACCAAATACTTGCAAGAAGCTTTCAAGGTTCCTCTGGTGATACAGCTTACGGATGATGAGAAATGTATGTGGAAGAACATATCTGTTGAGGAAAGTCAGAGACTTGCTAGAGAAAATGCTAAAGATATCATTGCTTGTGGATTCGATGTGACACGGACCTTTATTTTCTCTGACTTCGACTATGTTGGCGGGTAAGTCACATTTGAATCTCGGGAGAATAAACTAGTAGTGGTATTTTATGTGTGCTAGTTCAACATTCTGTGACTGACCATGTGTTTCCCGTTATGATTTTGGTGACTGACCATGTGTGGAAAACCTTGTGTGTAGTTCTTTCTATAAAAATATGGTGAAGATTGCAAAGTGTGTTACACTTAACAAGGTGACTTTGCTTTCTATCTCCTTGAATTTTACAAGGTGGCTGTTATGTTTCATAGCAACTTTGTGTTCCTGGTTTTCATTTTTTTCCTTTCGGTCTTTGCTAGGCTATGGGAATCTTTGGATTTTGCGGTGAAGATCATATCGGAAAACTTAGTTTCCCTCCTGTGCAGGTATTTCTTTATCCAGTTGGCATGTGCATGTGTATTCTATTGTATATAGTCTGTTGTATTGAAATTAAATTATTTGTATCCATATATTTGCAGGCAGCTCCTTCTTTTCCTAGCTCATTCCCACACTTGTTCCCTGGAAAGGACAATCTCCGTTGCTTGATTCCTTGTGCTATTGACCAGGTGTGCTGTTTTTTTTTTTTTTTACTTTTGGATCTTAATGTCTTAACCTGTTTGGTTCCATCCAGAATTTCTTTTGAATGTTCTCCTTGTATTATCAACCTCTGCTGAGTTTGTAATTATAATCAAACTTTGCTTTTCGTTTTGTTCAGGATCCTTATTTTAGAATGACTCGCGATGTTGCACCCCGGTTAGGCTATAGCAAGCCTGCTCTAATTGAGTCGACATTTTTCCCCGCTCTTCAGGCAAGTGTTTTATTGAGTGATTTAGGGATATTGCAAGTTACAGATATGTGTATATACCTTCTCCACCACACTTTCTTCCATTCAAACTACTGAATTTCTTGGTCACTTTTTACAGGGAGAGAATGGAAAAATGTCTGCTAGTGATCCAAATTCCGCCATCTATGTGACTGATACTGCAAAGGACATTAAAAACAAGGTGAATCCTATTTGATTTTATATATTTTTTGTTTTTTTCAAGTATTTGCTTTCCATTCTGTGTTTCTGCATCAACCCTGAGGCTTTCGTGCTCGTATTCATTGTCTGCTTTGGTTGACAGCTGATACCTTTCACCTATTTTGTCTCTTAAAAAACTAGTCACTTTGTTGCTGTGACGACATTTGAGTGTCAAACGCAACAAAACTTGGGATATCAATCCTAAGTATGAAATCAGATCATTGCTTCCCAAATCTTAACTTCTTGTGGTTGTAACTGCAGATAAACAGATATGCGTTTAGTGGTGGGCAAGACTCCATCGAGAAGCACAGAGAACTCGGAGCAAATCTCGAGGTACCAAAAACTAAGTGACTAAGGAACCATTCTCAATTCTTTTGCGGATTCTTGCAAAACTGTTTTCTTGATACTTCGTCCCGCCGATTTTAGTGGTATACTAAGTCTTGTTTGTGGTATTGCCCTTCCTACTATTTTACAGGTAGATATACCGGTCAAGTATCTGAGTTTCTTCCTAGATGATGATTCCGAACTCGAACACATAAAGAAGGTAAATGCAAATACTTTCACAAAAAGATATGCTCATATCTGTCGTACTAGAATTCAGAAAAAGTAAATCACATTGTTTGTAATGTTTCAGGAGTATGGAGAAGGAAGAATGCTAACAGGAGAAGTAAAGAAGCGTCTCACTGAAGTATTGACAGAAATTGTGGAAAGACACCGCAGAGCTCGAGCTGCTGTTACTGATGAGGTAAAATTGATTTCTTTTGGTCTCAACTAAGAAGATTCTCAATATCAGTTTACTGACTGTACAATTTTTACCAAAAAAAAAACCAATCAGATGGTGGATGCGTTCATGGCTGTGAGACCACTCCCAAGCATGTTCGAGTAAAACCCAGAAAGCAGAAGAAAACCTCTGCAATGAGATATCTTTGGGTCTACAATTTTTTCAGATATTTTACTTTGTTGTTCATTAGATATTATGAAAGATGAATTAATCCTTGAAATTCCACTACAGTTTTCTTAGTTTACAATTTTTTAAAAATTAATGGAATACCAAAATACGTTGTGAATTGTTGTTGTTCACCAACATATATTTGCAAATGATTTTACAAAATATAGGCTTTAGTTCTTACAAAATAGTTGGATTCTGTTTTTTTGATTAAGAAACATGTTTTCCAGATAATATGGAGAAAAGTTTGAGTTCATATCTCTAACAAAAATTAAAGTCAAGTAGGCATTTTTGGTGGTAAATAAAACCAATTAATTTTTGAATCCAAGATTAATTAGTTCTGACTTCTGAGTGAGAAAACTTGTATTTTTATAATTCGAGTTGGGCCTTGTCAGTTAGAGAGCTCAACTTTAGTTGGACTTTGTCATGTAATGAAATGGCAAGTCCGTAAATAGAAGGGAATCGAAAGGGTAGAGTAAGGAAAAGAGAAGGAAAAAGGAAAGGAAAAAGACAAAAATGACCTTAAAGAGTGAGAGAAAGGAAGGTGTAATATTCCCATGATCACCCTCTCTGGAGACCTAATCTAAAATCAGTGCCGCTTGTGCCCCTTCTGTAATTCCCAATCCCACCCTCCTTCTCCGTTGTTCCTTTTTGCCCTTTCTCCTTATTTTCTTCCTCGATTTCTCTCGATTCGTTTTTTCTTTTCTTTTACCCGCCAATTTCACCAACGGCTCCTTTTCTCAGTTTCCATGATTCTTCTGTCCAACTAACCCTAGATTTCTGTTCCCCCCAGATCGGTGAGTTTGACGATTCTCAGAATTTGATTCTCCTAAGTTTTTCTGTTTCTTGTTTTTGAAGTTTGAAGTTTCAGTTTTTTTTTTTCTGGGTTTTTTTTCTCTGCTTGTGTTATTGATTTCTCTCTACTTTCTGCTCAAATTCAGATCTTTGTGTTGTTTTAGCTTAATTTTAGAGTCAAATTTCGAGTTTGTCTCTAGAGTGAATTTGATGTGGCTGATTTGAGATGGGATGAAGTTAAAGTTTTTTTTCTGGGTTTTTCTTCTCCTCCTGTGTTGTTGATTTCTCTCTACTTTCTGCTCAGTTCAGATCTTTGTGTTGTTCCAGTTTAGTTTTGGAGTTGATTCATTAAGCTGATAAGGATTTCGAATATGACTCATAGCTTAGTCGAAATTTCAAATTTGTTGTATGGTTTGATTTGAGATTCGGTGCTTTTATTAGGTTGTTATATAATGTAATTTGGTTTCTCTCGATCAGATTTGTTCACTAACTCACTGTCTTCTCTAGTCTGTTTTTTTTTTAGTTATTTATTTTTTCGACGATGCAAGATGATAAAGTAAGATGACACTACACGTTCTGTTTCTGTAAGTCCTAACTGTTTGGCCTATTCCTTTGTTAAATTTCAGTCTGTGGTTATAATTATATGTCTCTATGCGGTTTTGGTATTAATCTTTGGGTTGGAAAATTGGATTCTGAATGATCTCTAGAGGTTACGAGACAGTTGCAGCTATCCAAATCTTTGGTTATTTAGAAGTTTGTGTTTTGTTCCTTTGTATCAATCTTAGTCTTTTGGAGTTTGAATGTATTTGTGTTTGTGCTGTAGAGTTAAACTTATTTGATCTTATTGTCACATTCTGGTTTTATAGGTACCAATAAAGTGAGGATTAGTTGGTTGTTTTCTGGAGCAGTGTGTGTCCTTGCTGAAGTTTGATATAATAACAAGATTGTTTCAGCAATGGCGAATCGCGATTTAATGCTTGGACAAAATCGTAATATCAGTATCGGGCAGGGTCAGTCGTTGGTGCTTGGTCATAGCCATGGTCTAGGCCTTGGTCAAAACCATGATGTGGAGTTGGGGCAAGGCCACAATATGGATTTAGGTCAGGCTCATCATGATCATGAGATTGATTTAGGACATCCGCATGATGATCATGAGCTAGGCTTAGGAAGTAGTGAAAATCAGGATGGAGATGAGGATCATCATCATCATGATTATATGAATGAGAACGAAATCTCAGTGGATCAAAAGCCTGGACATGACGATGTTGATCCAGATTTGGTTCTTTCCTCACAGAACCACGACTTTTCGTTGTCGGATAATAACCAGATGGTGGTTGGGGATAATCATGAGCTAGACGAGAATCTTGAACTAGCTGTTGACTCAAGTCATGAGTTAGAGATAGATCAGCATGGTGAGATGGTTATGGTTAGCACTCCGGTTCAAGCTCGAGCTCTTTCTGCTGAGTTGACTTACCAACTTACAGTTGGACAAGAGTTTCCTGATGTTAAGAGTTGCCGTAGAGCATTGAGAGATATGGCGATTGCTCTGCACTTTGAAATGCAGACAATAAAATCCGACAAAACTCGCTTCACTGCTAAGTGTTCGAGTGAAGGATGTCCGTGGAGAGTCCATGCAGCAAAGCTCCCTGGTGTTCCAACTTTCACAATCAGGACGATTCATGAAAGCCATAGCTGTGGAGGAATAAACCATTTGGGTCATCAACAAGCCTCGGTTCAATGGGTTGCTAGCTCAGTTGAGCAACGGCTTCGTGAGAATCCAAATTGTAAACCAAAAGAGATTCTTGAAGAGATACATCGGGTTCACGGAATCACTTTATCTTACAAACAAGCATGGCGTGGGAAAGAAAGAATCATGGCTACTATGCGGGGATCTTTTGAAGAAGGGTATCGGTTACTTCCGCAATATTGTGAGCAGGTTAAGAGGACGAATCCGGGAAGCATTGCTTCAGTTTATGGAAGTCCAGCAGATAGTTGCTTCCAGCGTCTATTCATATCGTTTCAAGCTTCGATATATGGGTTTCTTAATGCTTGTCGACCACTACTTGGATTGGACAGGACCTATTTGAAGAGCAAGTACTTGGGTACTCTGCTTCTCGCAACTGGATTTGACGGAGATGGTGCTTTGTTTCCGTTGGCATTTGGGATTGTGGACGAAGAGAACGATGAGAATTGGATGTGGTTTTTGTGTGAGCTTCATAATCTTCTCGAAACTAATACCGAGAACATGCCAAGACTCACGATTTTATCAGATAGACACAAGGGAATAGTGGAAGGTGTGGAACAGAATTTCCCAACTGCGTTTCACGGATTTTGTATGCGACATTTGAGTGAAAGCTTCCGCAAGGAGTTTAACAACACAATGCTAGTCAATTATCTGTGGGAAGCTGCTCAAGCTCTAACAGTAATCGAGTTTGAAGCCAAAATTCTTGAGATTGAAGAGGTTTCTCAAGATGCAGCGTACTGGATCCGGCGAATCCCTCCTCGGTTATGGGCTACTGCATATTTCGAAGGACAGCGGTTTGGACATTTAACCGCGAATATAGTTGAATCTTTGAACTCGTGGATTGCTGAAGCATCTGGACTTCCAATCATTCAGATGATGGAATGCATTAGGAGACAACTTATGACTTGGTTCAATGAACGGCGTGAAACCAGTATGCAATGGACTTCGATACTCGTCCCAACTGCTGAGCGCCGTGTAGCAGAGGCTCTTGAGCTCGCAAGAACCTATCAGGTGCTTCGAGCCAATGAAGCAGAGTTTGAAGTTATATCACATGAAGGAAACAACATTGTGGATATTAGGAACCGGTGTTGTCTCTGTAGGGGTTGGCAGTTATACGGTTTACCTTGCGCTCACGCTGTGGCGGCCCTTCTTTCTTGTAGACAGAATGTTCATAGGTTCACCGAGAGCTGTTTCACAGTGGCTACATACAGGAAGACTTATTCTCAGACGATTCATCCAATTCCAGATAAAAGTCTTTGGAGAGAGCTTTCTGATGGAGATCCAAATGTAAATAAAGCCGCTCTTGAAGTTATTATAAACCCGCCAAAATCTCTGAGACCGCCTGGCAGACCGAGGAAGAGGCGGGTTCGAGCTGAAGATAGAGGACGAGTGAAGCGGGTTGTGCATTGTAGCCGCTGTAACCAGACCGGTCATTTCCGAACCACTTGTGCTGCACCCATTTGAATTGCAAAACAACATCACTACACTTTTCATCTTTTATCTGTAAGTTTTCTTAGCTGTAATAGGATTATGTTTGCTGTCCTAATTGAATTCAACGATCTGATTTGTGGATTTCTCTTGTGACAGGAATACCGCGGATTCGAGCGAGTTATAAGATAAGAGATGGAAAACGCAAGTGTAAACTCTGCTCAGTGTAGTATAATTCGATCTTTCTTGATCAGTTTCAAGGTTTCAAGCCATAGATGTAAACAAACACCTGAAGAATATTACCCTGTTTGTTTAAATATATATGCTCAGCTCGAGCAGAATTTGAAGCATCAACTCTTTTCTTTATAATATATATAATGTCTGTATCAGATTTTTCTTTTCATTTGTAATGTATTTTATTTAGGTTATCATAAGGTACAACGTAATATGTAATTTTTGTTTCTTGTTATGTGATTCAATTTTAAATAACATTCCCTTGCAGAAACTCAGTGACATACCAAAGCATGACACAGTGAGTTCCCATAGACTAACTCTCTGAAAAATTGCCGAGCTCTCTGGAGGCCAAGGAGATTACCTTGTTGAAATTTGACTGATGAAATTGGGTAAGATCAAGGAGATTATCAGTGTCCCCTCTAGTTGCAGCTTCAAGCAGTCTCCATTCCATCATGCTTCTGCTACCAAAAGACAGCTTAAAGTAGAAGCTAAAAAAAAAAAAAAAAAAAAATCTGCTAGTGAGCTGATCAATTTAAAGAGGAGTTCTTGGAGAGAAAGGAGCCACAAATTCAGTTAATGTGTGTGAATCAGCCAGAGTTTCTAAATTGTTTGAGTAGTTGACTTCATCTTACGTCAACGTTGGTGAAACATGCTCTTACATTAGTTAACTTCAGTTTATGTATCGAAATCAGTCATCTTGAGATCTTGTCCTCGTTCTAAATTTACCACAAACATGCACTTACATTATCCGTGAATACCGTACTAAAATGCAATTTAGATTATAGAAATCTCTTTTTAGTTCGAAATGACATTAATTACTTGAAAAAAAAAAAAAATCTTGTCATAATTCTGTTAATAAAGAAAATTCAAGGTGACAAATGTTGTGTGAAAATATGACCAAATATGGCTACTGGTTGAAATTGCTTCGGGTGCTCATCTCGCTAATATAACAAACATATAATCGATTAGGCATCTAGCGTTCTCACTCTTGCTTGCGACTAATAAACATTCTAAAGAAAGTAACCGAGTCTCTGATCAGTAACCATAGCCCGAGTTGTAATCTGTAGCATATCCTCCCGGCGGGTTTGTTGGAGCCGCTGTGTAGACTGAGCCGTGTGTTGCATATGGGTTATAGCCTTGCTGCTCTGGTGCTACAGTTTGAGGCTGTGCTGGTGCTGGTGCTCCGGCTTCGGCCATGAAGTTCTGTCGTTAACAAAATCAACAGTCAGAGTTCATCATCAAAGAAGACCAGCCTCTCACTGAGACTTACAACACTATCCAATTGAACTGTCTCGTTTCTGAGAGATACGGAACTTTAAAGGTAACTATGGTTAAGAAATCTGGTGTGTGAGAGCATATATGTACCTGGATGATCTGCATAGCGGTTTGGACTTGTGAGCCAGTTCCGCTAACCTCCACAGTCATTTCACCAGGTACTCCTCTGGTTTCCTGAATGGTCACTGTTGCTCCACTATTACGTCGAGTGTAGCTTATGTTTGAGCCTGATGTCCCGATGACTGCATCTGCGTAAGAGAGTGGAATCTGCATTTGCTGCGTAAGTTGCTGGAAAAACAAACGAATATCCATCAGTCAGATTATATAAAGATACTAGCACAAAGTAGAAGAGTTAACTTCTCAGAGATGCATTAAAATCGACTTCACAACATGTTGAAGAGATTTAAGGAATATACCTGAGCGAGCATAGGTGGGGCCGCTGGTACATGCACATTCATAGGAGGCTCCCTTCCATATGCAGATATACCTTGATGAGGCTGTTTCTCCATTGGAGGTTGACGCATATCAGGAGGAGGATAGTAATTATCATGTCTGGGCGGTGGTTGCATGTATGGAGGTGGGTTGTGACCGTAGCCAGGACCGCCACCACTTTGGGCATGCCCTTGAGGTGGACCCCAGGCCTGGTGTGGCGGTGGCATATGATCCATCTGCCGAGTTGGCTTTTGCATCTGTTTGAAAAGTATAGTAAAGAGAAGATGCTCATACATGCAACTGTGAAACATTGCAAAAAATTCGAGAGGAACAGAAGATAACCTGGTTTTCAAAGTATGGGATGATGCTACGATCAACCAAGAACTTTCTGAGATGTGATGCAATCAGCTCCAGTGATTTATGAACACTTGTTGGATCCCCCACAACTTCAACAACCCTATCATCTTGAAGAGCAAAAACAGGCAAATCCTCTACAAAATTCCACATGACTAAATTTCAGCAAGTATCAATGAATACAGAATAAACAAACCACACCAAAAGAAGAAGTCAATTGGAAATGGAGAAACAGAGAAACACTAGAGAGATTCAAATCACAATGGTTCATGTTATATTCCTATCGGCTTAAGTGTTAGAAGACGAAGAAATAATCATTAGCATGACCGAAGCCAAAAACACAAAGCAGGAAGATAATTTCAGTATGCAAAATGTGAAGAGAATGAACCTGATCCAAGAACTCTAACTACACAACCAGATGCTTCTTGAATGGCTTTAACTGTTGCCCCCTGTTTGCCAATCAAGCTTCCAGCCTGTGATGCTGGGACTAGTAATCTTGTTGAAACCTTTGTAGGTGGAGGGGCCTGAGAAGCTTCACCATCCAAACCATCAATTATCCGCATGTGGACTCTCAGAAGGCCATCCATCGAAGGAGGTAGAGATGATTCAGGCTCTTCTTTTCCAGAAACCATAACCTGCAGACAAAGAGGAAAAAAAACAGACAACATTAACAAACAATTTATAAAACCTTATAAACAGCTATCCTAGTCTCTATTCTAAAAGGTAAAGAAAGTTTCAAAGAAGTACAGACTCATATGCACTTTGACCAGTTAGATGATAAAATCCTGTTATGATCTTCATTTAAAGTTTTCACCCATGGTTATAAAGTTATCGCCTTAAAGATGCCATAGCAATCATTACCAATCTTCTAGACTTAAAGAAGCTCTTTATAGAACCTTTTTCATGCAATCTTAAAATTTCTCTTTACTTAATTGTTGCCTAAACCATAATCTCATCGTCCACATATTGTTACATCCGTTTAAGCAGGTTCTTTCATGCTTCAGAAAGTCTGCAGTAAGACATCCAGGTACTGAAGTTACCAGAAAGAATGCTGCTTCATGGCACTGAGGGTTATACAAGAAGAACCCTGCCTATTTGGATAAACTTATCAGCACTTTGTAGTGCTCAAGGCTGAATCCTTGCCATCTGGCTTTGGATCGTCATATTTGAGACCTTACCGATGTTGCAAGATGAAACCTGCACAGATTCATGGTGGTCACAGCAATAAAGGGAACCCTACTCAGATCTTATCAACTTCGTCGATTATCTTCCTCCATTCACTTGAAGGAAATGATAAGCAGGCCTGCTGGTTAAATTATTTACTAAGTCGTTTCGCTTGGTACACTACATTCCTCAACACTTTTTTAGCAGCTCAGAATCTTATCAGTCAGCCAAACTAAATCACTTTTCTGGCATTACTCTGTTCATAACTTCTTCCAATTGGGAGGGTGAGCAGTATCCTATCTGTTTACTTACAATTTCTTGATATCAACAGGGAAAGTATGCTTAGGTTGTCTTACAACTAAAAGGCCATGGTCTTTAACATTTTTCAACAGAAGCTAAATCCTGAAAACTTCAGATCACTGAATTACGCCAAAAAAAGTGTATCTCTTCTACGATATTAGTTTTCTTATAATTAGGATTATAGTTTTGGCTTAATAGCATTATTTGACTAGTAGCTGCAGTTCATATAACATGAAATGTAAAGCCAAGGAAGAAAAGATTTAGAGACTTACAGCTCGTTCGGTTGTGCCTGGAGGACCATCGAGAATCTTTATCCGTGCCCTTGTCTCCTCAACTATTTTCTTAATGACATCACCTTTGCGGCCAATGATGCTACCCACTTTCTGTGCGGGAACCAGCATGCGGAATACCGTCTCACCGGGCCATCCCGGCCACCTCTTCTCCTCACCTCCAACAGTTGCATCTCCTTCAGGCTCTGATTTAGACTCAATATGCTCAGGATTTTCTTCCTCACCTGCTACTTGATCTTGCACTTCATCACCGTTGTGATCTTGTGCATCACCTAAGTCGCCTTCTACCTGATACTGGGCCTGATCAAGAGCCTGTTCTTGCAACTGATACTGCTCTTGATCTTGTGGCTGATACTGCAGTTCGCCTTGCGCCTGATCTTGGACTTCATCATTAGTCTGGTCCTGTACCTGATACGCTTGGTACTCCAAATGATCTTGAACCCCGTACTCCTGAGGGTCAAGAGTCTTTTCCTGAACACCGTACTGCTGAGGTTCGAGAGTCGTATCCTGCACTCGGTACTGCTGAGGTTCGAGGGTATGATCTTCCACCCCATACTGCTGAGGTTCAAGAGTCGGATCATCAACATCATATTGCTGAGGTTCCATTATCGGATCTTGAACCTCGTATGGTTGGTGACCAAGAGTCTCATCATGGACCTGGTACTGTAACCCATTATGCACCTCATCTATACCTTGATCTAAAACCTGATCTCCATTGTGTGCAACAAAATTCTGCTGATCATCAGCTTCGGCCATGACTATAACGCTGAAAAAAAACAAAAAAAATCAAGTCCCGTTATACACATACAAACAGTTATAGTTTCATTGAAAAAGTCTAGCTCATCTGGCATAGAAAACGTGAAAATTCTTTAGTCTGCTGACAAAAAAATCGAAGTAAGCTTCCATTTTCAAGTCCCTAAACATTACTCTAGCACAACCCAGAGGATAAAAGTCTGCTAGTTCTAGCCACAGATACAAGGTGACGTGAAACGGAGCCCTAGAAATTCGATCGGAGTACTCGAAATATACCACAATTTCATGGCCAGACCAACGTAAACCCTAAAACTAGAACAACGAACACATAGACCCAGCGAGAAACCCTAGAATTACCAAAGAAAAAAAAAGAGAAATTTAGCACGAAAGATTAGAAGTAAGACAGTGTACTTACATGGTGTGTTGATTGAAGCTTCGACGCTAATATAGAGATAATCGGATATATGCTTCGAAGAGGTACGGCGGAGAAAGAAAGAGAGATTCCGGCGAGAATGGAAGCGGGTGAAAATTATCTTAAAGTTGAGATCGAGAAGTACTGAACTTTATCTTATTACACTTAAACCCCCTTTATTATATCATATTGTAATTTTTGACCACATAGTGGTATTCTGTAAACCGAACCACTCAAAAATTAGGCCGCAAATAGTAATGTTCGGTCAAAATCAGATGGTATGGGCCTTTTGTCTGTTAAAAGGCCTCGTATATCCAATAATTTTTATTTTTATTTTTTTGGGAACGGCTTGAGTAACAAACATAAGAAACAGAAACAGAGTAAGCATGTTTTGCTAATAAATCAGCATTGTGATTACGCTCACGATTAATATGACTCAGTAATAAACTACTTTTGTTGGAAAACCTTTTTCTCATTTTTCTTTTTTAAAAATTTTTTTGTATAACTCCTGATTTAGCTTCATAATTGTGAATTGTTAAGGCCATATTTATTACGTTTTTGCAATGATTTGGACAATATCATATCATTCGTAGACTGCTTGACACGAAACAAGTCGGCACAATAACTAGTAGTTGTCTTGCAAACTTGGGTGAGTTGTATTACTCCAACCTCATTTTATGACGCTTTGAAAGACACAAATCACTGGGGTTTTGGGAAAAGAATCAGAGTAAAATATCACATAATTGTCATTCAGGTCCTAAATGGAAGCAGAAATGAAGAGAATACTAGAGTTATTTTCACCTAAAACAAACAACTACTATCATATCTAGAGTATTATGTTCGATATGTCACACAAACGAAACAGAAACAACAAAACATAGGTAAAAGAGAAAATTGTTCTTTCTTCTGTGGTGTTACTCATCCAGATGCTCACTCTTAGGCCTTGGTGGCTGCAGCTTCTTCTTGTACATCTGCAGTAACAGTTGCAGCCGCAGCTGCAGCTTCAGCCTCCGTCTCTGCAGTAGCTTCCTCCTCTGGAGTTTTGCCGTTGGTCACTGGTGGCACCAAGGAGTCAAACTTGTCTGATTTGCCCAACACTATCTCAATCTGCATCATTAACAAACCCCAAAAACGTTGTGAATAAGTAAGTCCAAATTTCATAAGGATAAATGTTTTAGTAGGAAACGACGTGCCTTAGCCTTCTGAACCATCCTGCCTTTGGTCTCATCTTTCATTCCCACAGTAGATGTCAAGACCTCTGTTATATTACACGCAGAACAAAGGTTAAAGTGGTACTTGAAGTGGCATAACATTTTGATTTAGAGAAGATAGATTTCTACTTACTCTTCTCTGTTGCTAAGCCATTGTTCTTCAAGATCTCAGAGATTGTTACAACAGTGGTGATAGCTATACATAGAATACACAGTTTTATACATTTGTAAAGAGAAATGACATATCAGAATACTAAACTTGAAGGAAGATTGAGTTCTGGTTCAAATTTATACCCATTCCAAGTGCAGAGAGCTCAACCTCATTGTGTTGCTGAATGTACCTCTGCATCAAACAACAAAACTGATCAAACACAATGCTATCACACAAGATTGATCAAGAAAATTTCCAATTGCTCTCTTAGTAAAATGATCAAACACTTACTGGACAGAAATAGCAGATCATGTGATTTACATAAACATGATAAAGATCAATCGTCAATCATTTAATAAATATAGTCAATAAGCGGATCCAAAAACATACTCCACTTCATGGCGATTACTAAAATTCAACAATCTTAAATCAAGCTGATCTCACGCTTCACTAAACAAGATCAATCAATCAATAAGAAACGAATCCTTATCTAATCAGCGGATCTAACGCTCCGGTAAACTAAATCACAGGAAATTCATTAATGGCGAATCCTAATCTAATCGGCAAACTGTAGATCCGGTGAGAAAATCCATCATTCCGATGAAGAAATAACCATACCTTAGCGAGATTGACGTAAAAGAACAAAGGTTTCTTGGTGTTGGAGACTTGAATCCTGTTCTTCTTGTGAGTGTCAGCAATGGCGGGCGCGAGAACGATGTTTCTTTCTGGTGCAGTGATCGGTGCCGGAGCAGGTGTTGCAACTTCCATCGCCATCTTCGATCACTAATCAGTATCTGCGTAACTTGCCGAAAACTTTCTCTCTATCTCGCTAGCGGGAAAATTCCTCTGATCGCTTATTGGATTGGTTTGGGAATTAGAAAACCGTTACGAGGCTTAACAACATTTATATAGTACTCGACGTGACTTTCACAGAGCCAACAAAAACGTGACACGTGTTTGTTAAAGAGTGGTTTGTTGACCGAGTAAGAGCGAATGACGGATTAATTTATCTCGTTTAGAGTGTCTGTAAATTATGATATTACCCCCAAAGATTTGTGAGGTATTAAGCCGTTTGCGCTTTTATAAACAAAAATAGGCCCTGAGTTATGTTTTTTGCGAGAGATTAATCTGGAATGTATCTCTTGACTAGTTATTTAATTATTTTGTTAGTTACAATCCTTTTTCATGTTTTTATTCTCTGCGTGTAGTATAGTTTCATCATCCATCAGGAATAGAAACTTAGATGGTCCGTATTTGATTCATTGAAGGAAGCATTTTGATAGGCAATAATAATAATAATCTGATACGGGACCATTTGAGATGGACCAACCGACCGATTCGCCTTTTGTTTTTCCTCGTAAGAATTTTGCCGCCAAAGGAGATAAAAGATTTTCTGATTTTTTGAGCTGCGACGTGGGTCCTACGTTATTTCCAAAAAATGCAACGTGGGTCCTTTGATATTCAAATGAGAGACCACTGTCCTTTTTTAAAATAATTTTTGTATTCGGTCGAAATTGGATGTTTCTTGCAATTATCCATACAATTATTCTATGCGTTTTTGCGTGTAGTTATTAAAAAAAAAAAAAAAATTATCACAGAAGAAGTTATTGCAATTACATGGTTGTTTTTGTAAGTTTGTTATTTTTTTGCAAAAAAAAGTGTGTCATTAGACGTTTGACTCTAAACTATGAAAAAGGGGAAACGAATATTATATAGTGGAATGCTGATATCTAATCAACGGTGCATAATCATTCTAGTTTAGTTCTTTCAAATTTTGAAAATGTTGGTTGGTTGAAAAAAATGATAAGACTAGTTAAGTTGCACAACAACGGTCACTTGAAATAAATTATAAACTCTTCACTTTGTAATATCTGTAACAAATGTATATATGTTATTAAGAATATATGCATTACTATATTCAAAATTGATACTTTTAAAAAGCTGCAAATTTTAAATAGAGTAGCGAGGGAAAGTAGAACTTACTACTCTCGAGGTTTGAACTTAAAAAGGAAACAAACATTTTCAAAGCTCATTGTTGTTTTTTTATCTGAAATTGCAGGAAAGAAAAGTTTATTATTATTAATTTGTGTGAATTAATTATAGATGAGAAAAAAGGCACTAAAGGATTCAAATACAAATTTGAAAAAAAAAAAAAATGCATATAAGCAGTGAAAATTAAATAGTCGTGTCACGTTGGTCGAGAGGTGGTTATTATTGAAAGGAGTTACAATGTCACAATTGATATTTATTGATATTCTTAAATGAAGTATTACTTTGTTACATTGGTATTCTGTCTTGTGACTTAAAGGGCGCTATGATTTATTGATATGTTTGAATTTCCTTCTCGGCCCTAAAAGTCCTGATTGGTGAAAAAATGTTTATTTTTCCTCTTTGGATTTTTGTTTTCTAATCTGTATTATGATTGCTTTTGATCATTTTGATACTTAAGAGTCTAACATCATTATTAAATAATGTAGCTTTTAGGTATTTGATTTCAAACTTATTATTTATATTTCTCAATTTCATTATCCTAAAATTATCTCAAAATGATATACAATTAAGGTTTTCTGATGGATGACATGTTCTAGTTCTGAAGATGAAAAAAAACTTATGTTTATCAAAAAAAAATCTTTAATATTCTTTTGTTGAGTATATAGTACATTTTTAGAATTTTTAAAATAAAATTTATTTAACAAAATACTATAAACCTAAAAATAGTAATCTTTTCAATTAATTACTATTAAAGATGAAAACAGGATTTTCATTTACCAGGAATATAATATAGTACTATATTTTTAATAGTAGGGCAAATCTATATATTTAAAAATTGTAAAGCGCCAAGAAAATCCAAAAAATCATGTTACTAATAAACAACTAGAAAGGATAAAAAAGAAAAATAAATAAATAAATTTGAAAGTCTCGATAAATAACCAAACAGCTCAACAAATCAAACCCAATTCCAAAATAGTCACCGCCCAAAAAAAAATAAAGAAAAAAATTCTTCTTCTTGGGAGAGAGAGAGAAAGGAGACAGCTTTGTTGTGGATAAAGACATTCATTTCAATTTTTTGTCTGCAAAAATTCTCACGGGCCATCGGAGAGAGAGGAGACAGAGAAGAAGTTGAAGGTGGTGGTGGTGCACAAGAATCCCCTTCCTCTATCTCACAATAACTACTTGTATGTTTCAATTTTCTTTCACATTTCCTCATTCATTCCTCTCTCTTTCTAGGTACCTTGCTCTGTTTTGTAGAAATTGCTCTTAATAAAAATTCAATTTTTATTGATTATTACCCATCTGGATTTCAAAATTTGACATTTTCTTCATCTTTGTTGTTTGTGCGTGTTGGTTTCACTTTTGAATTTTTCTTCTCTGACTCTTTCTCCTACAGTTTCCGCACCCTTTCAGATTCAAGAATGTTTCTAACTTTAAACCATTTCTGACAATCTAAATTTGAAATGTCTGATGGGGGAAAAGTTAAAAACCTTACAAAGTTGAGATCTTTTTGTCTTTATGGTAGAGAGTATTTGAAGCTGTTGGTAATTGAATTGAGAGTCTGAATGTTTTTTATTTGTGGTATAATGCAGTGGAATGGGAAGAGAAGTTGTTGAGGTGCTTATGGACCGAAACGCTGACGTTTTGAGTGGTAGAGTTCACGTTGCTCCTAAGATAGCTGTGGCTGAGTCTGAGGAGGAGTTTGAAGTCAAGGAATGTACCGAGGAGGATTCTGTTTCTGAGAATTCACCAAAAGTTGAAACTGTTGAGAAAATCGGAGCTCAGAATTTGCCTAGAACCCGTAATGGAGTTGCTAAGGTTTCAAAGGTAAAACTAATTCAGAAGATTTTAGTTTTTTGAATTGGGAAATATGATGTTTAGAGTCTATGAGAGATGTAGAAGATTGAGGCCTTAAAGGCGTCTTTGAACCGTTTGTTTGTGTGTTTTGCAGCAGGATGCTCCTGTTCTTCCGGTGAGGAAACCATTGCAGCCCGAGAACAAGAAGCATATCGATGATGATGATAATTGTTCCATTGCTTCTTCGTATCCTTTTTTTTTTTTGCCTTTTATCATTTGATACTTGATGCTTATGTATGAATATGCCTGATACTTAACAAAACCGACAATGTTCCTTAACAATATATTCACCCACAGTGCAACAACATCAATGAGGATGGGTAAGTCTGGAGTGACTCATGGAAGTGCCCCAACGTTTCGGAGTACCCAGCGCGCTGAGAAACGCAAGGAGGTAAATTTGACGATTCACTAGTGTTCTGTTTTTTTTTTTATTACTAGTGCTCATACACAATTCACTAGTGTTCTTCTGTTTCTTAATTGATTCTTCTTTGTGTTGTTTGTTGGACTTCTTAGTATTACCAAAAGCTTGAAGAGAAGAACAAACAACTGGAAGCTGAAAGGAACGAGCTTGAACAAAGGCAGAAGGTAAAGAACACATTTTCTGGTAGATGCAGTCTTTTCCGATTTTGAAAAATCGAAACCTCACTGATGACAATATTTCGCAGGAAGAACAAGAAGCAGCCTTGAAACAACTTAGAAAGAATCTCAAGTTCAAGGCCAAACCCGTCCCTAACTTCTACTACGAGGCGCCTCCTGCGAAACCCGACCTCAAGAAGGTATGAATCAAAACTGTGTGTTTAGACCTCAGCATTGTTCTTGTGCCAAAATAACTTATGTTCTGTTTCTTTCTAGCTTCCTTTGACCCGCCCCAAGTCACCAAAACTCATCCTTTCTCGAAGAAAAAGCTTCAGCGACGCAATCAGCTCATCTTCCGAGACTCCGAAAACAGCCTCTAACCGAAACAGACACAGCACAGGAACAGTTCAGAATAAAGACGATTCCAAGAACAAGAACACCAATGCTGCGCAGGACAGTCCTCGTACCAGATCTGGTGGCAAGGCTAAATCTGGACTGAAACCGGTAACCGAATCCGCAGAAGAAGCTTGTGAGGCTTGAAAAGGTGATCTATGATGATGCTCTTGTTGGTCTGTGTTAACTAACTTTGATCTTACCGGAGGAAAGTTAAAAATCAAAACAAGCCCTCTTTGTTTTTCGGTTATTTCCGGTATATGTTTGGTTCACAATGTAACCCGTCTTGAAAAACCCTTTTTATGTTGATTGATGAAGAACTTCTAATCTTGGAATTTGTATATTTTGAATGTTGTTGAATTTAGTTAATCAAACCTAAGATTGTTCACCTACTTATTTGACAATTTTTTAATGGTGTTGAATTAGTTAATCAAAACTAAAATTTATCTATGACCTCAAGAGAATCTAAGCTAAAAACCTAACCAACTTTTGAATATGATATATCAAAAGAGTAAAATTAATTCAGAAGATATATCAAAAGATTAGTATTTTTTTGAGATATTAATTTAATCTTGATTACTATCTAAAAAAAAAAAATCTTGATTGAATTTAATGATATGCTTTGGTGGTCTGTGTTACTAACTAACTCTCTCTGATATTAGGGGAGATAATCAATACAAAAACTCTTTGTTTTTTTTTGTTTATTTCCGGTATATGTTTGGTTCACAATGTAACCGTTTTGAAAACAACATGTAATGTTTGAATTTGTTTATTTGAATGTTTTTGGTTTAATATCGAACCTAATATTATCCACCAAAAAATTCTCTAACAGACTGCTGAATTTAATATATCCAAAGAGCAAACCAAGAAAAAAAAACTAAACCGGCACCTAACAATTAACATAAACCGGTAAATCAAACAAGGAGAACCCTAGAAAACCAAAACAAACCGGCTAAAGCCGCTAACCCTAACAAACCGTTAGGCCTTTCCCGGTCGCTGCTTGAAGGACGACCACCGTGATACGATCCACCGCCAGCAATCGGAATCGGACGTATTCGTCCTCCACCGCCACCGCCGAAACTGCGCCCTCCACCGCCGAAACTACGCCCTCCGCCGCCGAAACTGCGTCCTCCTCCGCCGCCACCGCGTCCTCCTCCGCCGCCACCGCCCTTCTTAATAACGACTTCTGATTCCGTTGTTTTACCGGCGTATGTGTCACCGTTAGGCTTGGATTCGATTGCCTGGTTCGGGAGATTGTCATGGTTTTGATCGACGGAGGCTAAATCTGTTGCAGCGTGAAGAAAGTGGAGAGAAATTAGAAAGAATACAAGTGAAGAAGCTCTTCTCAGACTCAAACCCATAATTTCGTTTGCTTTCTGTTGGAAAAGGAAGCTCTGGAGATTTGGAGACTAAACCAAATCAATTAAAGGATACTAAATCTAAGCGATTAACTCATATCAAGGAGCCAACGGTTAGCTAATATTTTGTGATTATGTAAATATTATAGTTTCCCTTTCTTATCTATCTTCTTAGTATATATTATTTGTATCGTTCTCTGACCTAAGATATATTTGAATAAATCTTCATCTTCTCTACAGTTTCTTTACTCTATACAAATTTCTACACTTTCTTCTTCTGATTCGGGTTTCTTCTTCTATTTATACAACGATTTGTTTAGAATATATATATCGAATAATATATTATAATTTGAATATTTGGAGGCATATTTCACCCTTTTCCTATTTGATTTAAATATATTTGGATAATATTTTCCTTTAATCATAAAATTATAATACGTAAAAGATGTCAAATTGGTTATTCAAATTTGTCCATTAATGTAAAAGATTAAAAAAGACCTAGTTGTAAAAGAAATGGTTCAAAAGAACATTTCCATATAATTTTTCCTTTATATAAAGAAATTAAAAACATCTAGTACGTATCAAATAATTAATATATGTGAATTAAAATCACCTCAGATATATATTACGGAAGATATAGGAGAGACTCTAGCTTTTTTAGAATCCCCAAAAATATTATCAATGAGAACTTTGTTTGTTTAAAAGAGTTATCCATCATGCTTCAATTTTAATTCGTTTTCATGATTAAGATCTAATCAGTTATGCAACCACCATCTTGGACACGTTGGAGTCCATGTGGTACAAAAGGATATGTAGTGTCAGTCTGCATTGTGTTAATAATTTCATCAGTTTCTTCAAATGTTTATGAAAAGATGAAATCAATTTATATTCACTCGTCTTGATCAGTTTATTAGACATTTTAAATAGTTAATATTTTGCTCATTAATTTTTTTTAAACTAACAGCATACTCTGGTAATTTCTATATTGGAACAAAATTAATTCATGACCATTTTCTAATTAGTAAAATGTATTAGTCCAATAATAATAATTATACATAACAACAATGCAAAAACAAAATAGGTTTCTATCAAATAAAACAACAACAACGAATTTCAGGAAAATCTTTTGGACTAGAAATACAGTCACCAGACGTGTACTTGGGACGCCCTGCTGCAAATCCTGGTGGTGGATTCACACAACTCTGATAACACCCTTCTCTTCCGAAATTTGGCGTACACAAAGTAGCACACATGCTTATTTTCATTTTTGGGATGACAATATCAACTGCAATGTTCACAAATTAAATCACCACACATACATATGTATATATCATTATCGTATCTATATCTCTATATACACACAATATGTATGCTGATATATTTTTCTTATTGGGCATAAAGAAACATAATCAGAAGTTAACAACATCATGATTATGATAAAAAAAAAAAAAAAAAGCATGTACCTGGAGCGGCTAAGGCGTTGTAATCAGACATAGAAGAAGCTGTCAATATTATGAAGAAATAAAAGGTCACTAAAGTCTTCGTGATGCACATTTTATATATCTTACGCTTCTAATGTGTTATTAACAATTGACCCTCTGGAAAAATAATGTCTTCTGTAGTTTTATAAATCTTGAAGTAAGAAGGTGTATATTTATATATAGAACACATTTAAGTCTTTGGACGACCAGATAATATGAAATATAGAACACATTTAAGTCTTTTGATTTTTTTTCGGTTTGCTTTCTTACATGGATTTTCCATGTATACTAATAATAATTTCTTTTGACTGAATATAAAATATATGGTGTTAATTTGGCAGGAGAAAAATTACGTTCTAATTTTGCAGAAGTATAACGAGTCTTAGATTTTTTTTTTTTTTAATAGAAATAAAACGAAAGCCAATATTTTAAAGAAAAAATGAATTTTTGTTGATTTTAAATAATATTATGTATTACAGAAACTGTCATTCATCAAATCTTATATATATATATATATATATATATATATTCCAATTCTCCAAATCATTGAAATAAATCAAATTATGTTGTTTTAATATTCATACATATAGGATTTCATTATTATATGGTTTTGTTTTGAAGATATTATACGATTAAGGTTTTATGCCATCAATTTAATTTGTACTTTTAGTTTAATATATGAAACGCTAAGATTTCTAATAGATCCATTGTTTAAAATGCTAAAAGGAATATTTTGTTGACTAAGATTAAAATTACACAATACAAAAGATTTTACGTTCAAATTCTCCAAATTAATATGATTTACCGCATAAAATAAAAAATGGAGACGTCGATAAACAAAAATAAAAATATGTTGTAGTCTGAGATCAGAAAAGAAAAAAAAAAGGTAGCATTTTTTATTGTTCAATTTGTTCTGATAAGTAAATCAAAACTAAAACCATACTCTCTTAATATTTGAATTGGAATATAACAAATATATTTTTAACAGAGATGAATTTGTATAACTATTAACTAGAAAAACCCCCCGCAAAAATTGCGGGGCTCAATATTTTTATTGTTTAA
>OVAF01000282.1:0-45725 GCA_900406245.1 Odontarrhena argentea | reverse complement strand
CATTCTTTATGCTTTGAGGTGGTTTTCGTGGATTGATTTTGTTTAGTTCTCTGTTTAAATCTCTAGATTTGGGTTTTCTTCGAACTTGCAAAAGATTTGATTTGGTTTCGTGGATCCTGGGTTTGGTTTTATGTCTGCATCTCTGTAATTGAGGGCTTTAGATTTCGAAAGTTTACAGCTTGAAACTTAGATTAGCTTAAAAATGCTTGTTGTTCTTTGTGCACTCTGTCTTTATAATCTGTGTTTGGCATTAGTGGTGGAGATGATGGAATGATAAAGTAAAAGGTCTGAGCAGGTTATGAGTGTGTGTGGCTTTTGATTTTGCTGTATGCTGGACTGATCAATGACTGAGCCACATATTCTCTTTTATTATGACTTGAAGGATCGAATAGTATTGATAATTTTATTGTCTATACCTTTTATTAAATCCTGTAAACTAGATATCTCAGCCAGAGATGGTCAGGTTTCATCTCTGATAAGTGGTTTGGAACTGTTACATCTCTGGTAAAGAAAAGAGAGAGAAGAAAGCTATTTTGATGGTTTTCATCTTTTTGGTCTGAAATTCTCTCTCAAGGTGTTCATCGTTTGCTTGGTTGTCTGTTTCTATGATGACATGGGCTACATCTTGACCCCCACAAGTTTAATAATCTCCACTAAGTAGAGATTTCTCATTGGCTCACTTATCTAGTCTGGTAATGCTTTTACTGTTTATATAACGAGTGAGGCGTATTGGTAGAATTACACTGCTTTCTGTGTTGGTATTGTTGCAATACTCTCTTTCAGGTGGGTTGAATTCTAAGGCCTATTTTGTGTGCAGTACTGACATATGATGTTATGTGTTGATGCATTTTTATCTTGGATAATCAAAGGGTGTGTGAAAGTGTGAAAGTGTATTGTGAACCTTGTGAGAACCTTATGATATTTCTATTTGTGTTTCTAAACTTATAGTATTTCTGAATTTGTTTTTAAATTTATGACTTTATGGATTTTTGAATTTATGCATTTGTTTATTTTATGTTGTTTAAATATTTGTTATTTAAAAAATTAAAAAAGTCAAATACTAAATATTCATCAAATGAGATTTAATAATTACATTTTATATACCAAAACAAGTCCAATATAAAATTTTAGTCATAGATTTATTATCCAAAAATATGATTTATGATAAAATCACATATGTTAATTATATGGGCTTAAATGGGTTTAAGTGGGTAAGTGTTATGATAAATGGGTTTAAATGAGTTAACCCTAATGGGTACACAAAATAAATGAGTTTATATGGGTATGGGTATATACGGGTTTGGTTTTAATTGGGGTGGGCCTAAATGGGTTTGGGTTACCCATATTAACAACCCTATTTTTGAGATATAATAGAATTTTTATATTTATGTTTTATTAATACTCGTGAAATCTCTAAAACGACATTTAATTTGAAACGGAGGAAGTATTATATTCAATGGGGGTTTTAAAATTTTTTTCAAAGGTTCTCAAATCAGAAATTTTGGGGTGGGTTCTCAACTTTTGAGAACCCATCATTATAAATCTATTATAAATTTTCTTTATAAGAGTTCTCATATTAAAATAGAAAATTGTCTAAAAACTATTTTGTATCATTAACATTGTCAACTTAACCAATTTCACACAAATTAAAAAAAAAAAACCAATTTCACACAAATTGAATAAGTGTAGTAAGCCAAATATATCCCGTATTTACTATCTCATTGATGAACTAATGGCGAAAAAATTAAGTTTTTTTTTGTAACCAAGAAAGAAAAAAATTACAATTTGGATAAAGAATAATTCGAGATTCATTGAAAAAGAAGGATAAATCAATAAACTAAACACAAAAACTACATTAGAAATGTGATTCTGACTCGTAATCTAACGTTTGATGTTAATACACGTTACATATTTGTTAAGAATTTTTTTCCCGAATTAGCCTTCATTTTGAGACGGGCCATTTTGTTGAAAGAAAAGAATAGGCCCAAAGTTCACGTGTCCAGCCCTTTAACGGGGTTTGAAATTTACGGCGAGTCCTCAGATCGTGTGTTCTGACGCCGTCGCTCGGCGAAAAGCCTCAGCTTCGTTTCGCCGGAAACGACTTTTCTGATTCGGCTTGCTTGGAATCCAAGTACGATGCATAGCTTACACCCTTTTCTTGTTTCTACTATATGAATTCGAATTTACTAGTTCATGTCATTCTCCCTCGAAATTGAGCATAAGGTGCTCGACGAAATATTTCAATTGATTTATCAAAGTTTTGGAATAAGATTTTATCCAATATAGTTTTGCATAAATCCATATTCCTGTTGATCGTCTGACCTGTTTTGATACTTTTTTGAAGGTGTTTTAACTTTGGTTGCTGTCATTTAGAACATAAGAGTTGGGTTACCATTTCCATGTCTGTTACATTACTGATTTTATTAATCTCTGTCTAGATTCATCTCGCTATGGCGAATTGGAGACATCAAGTGTGGCGAAATTTGAGAGCTAGTTACTCAACTACGCCTTCCAGAATCAACAAAACCAAGCTTGCTGACCTTCGGAAAATCAGGCCAATGATTCTAAGGAGAATCGAAAATCGAGCAAAAGATTATCCGATCAAAGAGACTGTTCCTGTGGCTGAAGACATTCTTGAAGCCAGGAAATATCTCATTAGTAATGTCGCAACGCTTCTTAAAGTGTTTCCTGTTCTTACATGCAAGTAAGTTTCACTTTCTTTCTTTTGTTGAATCAAATTTTATACTGATCTAAACTTAAGCTTTCAGATTCTGCTCAGAAGTATTTATTGGCAAGGAAGGACACTTGATTCAAACATGCCGAAGTTATATACGGCGTGGCAACAATAGGCTACACGAATGGGTTCCAGGTTCCGTAAACGATATACTTGTGCCAGTCGAATCCTACCACTTACACAGCATGTCACAAGGTGTTATCAGACACCAACAGAGGTTTGATTATGACCGTGTTCCTGCAATCTTGGAACTATGTTGTCAAGCGGGAGCCATCCATCCCGAAGAAATCCTGCAATATTCGAAAATTCACGATAATCCACAAATCTCGGATGATGATATCATGAGTTTACCTGCGGAAGATCTCAAACATGTTGGAGCAAATACTCTATAGCGTGGGAGAGAGTGAGAGCTGGTCTGAAGAAACTTTTGCTTGTTTATCCTTCTAAAGTTTGCAAACGGTGCAATGAGGTTCACGTGGGACCGAGCGGTCATAAAGCCCGGCTATGTGGTGTGTTCAAATATGAGAGCTGGCGCGGCACACATTACTGGGAAAAAGCAGGTGTGAACGATTTGGTGCCCGAGAAAGTCGTGTGGCACCGTAGACCTCAGGACCCAGTGGTTCTTGTGAATGAAGGGAGGAATTATTACGGACATGCTCCTGCTATTGTGAGCCTTTGTAGCCATGCTGGGGCAATAGTTCCTACTAAGTACGCTTGCGAGATGAAGCCCCAAGGTTTATCTTTTCCTTTCACTAATTCAACTTCAAGTCGCGCAATGTAGAGAGTATGTCTTCTTTTCTTAGATGTAATACCTGTTGAATATTGTCAGGTTGGCAGCTGCTAACCAATACCTGATATCCCAAGGTTAAGATCGAAAAAACCTGGACTCTCCCGAATGTGCGTGATTCTTGAAACTTTAAAACCTGACAATCCAACTGCTCTCCTATCGGGGGAAAAGGGTTCTGTTTTTCCGACACAAGCTGTAATCTTTCGGTCCAAAAAAAAAAAACTAGAATAAAGTCAGGCAAACAAAATGTTTACTCTTTGTTTGTTTCGTATCGAAGAAGAAGACATAAGAAAATCTGATCTCGTTGATCATAAAGACCAATCGATGTATGATCCGGTAATGTCCGCAGTCTAAAACCAAAACTATGGCTATGTAACATCAATTTTATATGGCTATGTAACACCAGAAGTGCGAAGCGTGGTGTTGAGGAAATAAATCATATATTGAATTTTGTTTTTTTTTTAATCATCGAGTCACTTAGACACTCCTAGTGTTGGCATTCCGAAAGATTTTGAGGTGTGACTTGTGCAACTGCAACATTAGTAGATCTTATTGGTGGAATCTTCTTCCCTCTTCCAACACTAGATGGATATTCGTGTTTCTTGTAACACTTATTAGCAGTATATCCCAAATTTGATTATGAGATAACAACATTTGATGATGATCCAAGTGACTATCATGTAGAACTTGAAAAACAACTTGAGTTTGGACCAATTTGTTGGTTGAAACCACCACTCTTTGACTCTCATCTCGATGCAACATGTTGATCTTGGCTTGAGAATATTGCCTCTTATTTTAGCAAAACTACCCTTCCATCTCATCTAGAATTATATGGTTTACTGGTTTGTCAACTCCTGCACTTGATCACAATTTCACTTTCTTGTTGTCTTTTAGTCTATTAGAAAATTTCTCCCATAATGTTTTCTTCTTAGTGTAATAAGTAGACCTATAAAGAGTCCCATGTTTCAAGTCAGCAATGGCCTAGTTCAATATTTCCATAGCAGATTACTAATTTTGAACCTGGAGAATATGTCATTTCACATTTCAGCAGCATCATCATCATACAGTAAAAAAAGTAAATTCTTCCTATTTGCAATCGTTGTAATAACTAAATTTTGAAATTTATTCTTGGCGTGGAAGTATTAATTTGAATCTATGCGTTGAATGGATATGTGAACATGTCCTCGAATGGCTAAACCAGAATGTGTTATTGAGCTACATACATCATTGAGAATTCTAATCCTAAAGAGACCACCCCCAACAGCCCATCCTATGGCACACCTTCCAATGTCCAACTCTCAATATTGAGATATTATATCCATATATGTTATCTGTTTATAATATTTTAGTACCCAAATTGCTCTTGGAAACTCAAATAAAAAACTTAGAAATTAAATTATCTGTTAAAGGTGGCGTAATTCCAGCCACGTTCATGTAGCTTCCTGATATCACCAACCACCGGTTCTAAGTAACATCCTCTTTGTCCGTTTTCTGATAAAAACTAAATCGCTACTAACATGTACTCATAAAGTTTATCTCCAACGTGTGTATATAGATAGTATTCATAGTAGAATACCAAACAAAAATTGATATTTCTTTTGTTTTCTAAAGAATGTTCATTTTAATCATACACCCCTCCGTTTCATAAAATTAAAGAAAAAAAAAAACCAAGCCATGTAAATAATCAAATTAGCTGTCATTTACAGAAGACATAAAAAAATACTACAGTAAAAAAACGAAGGAATGATTTATTTTGTTTCATACATGAATCTATTCATCCAAACTCAATTTATGTTAGCATTTGAATTTACAAACTAAACATTATATCTGTACAAAACTAAGCACAACAATGATAGGAGATGATGGAAATGTTTTAGACTTTTTTTGCATGAACAAGGAAACCGATAAAAAACAAAATAGAAAAGATAGGATTGCCAAGTCGCATGCAATATGCGAGTCCATTCAAAGCAAGATAGGGTTTATCTGTTTTTCTCGGGAAGCATAACTATTTTGTTTTCAAACTTTTGTTGAAGATGCGGTTTCCAAAATTTTACCCACTTAATTAGATAATTTACCGAATACGTAACTGCCAAGGAAAAGGAAAAAACACACACACACCAAACAGTATGAAAAAATTAACCGGACAAAGAGTTTGATATTATTTTTTTTATTTTTTTTTTTTAGGATTTTTGGTCCAATTGCCAAAAAAACATCAATGTCAAAGGGCAATTGGATTGGTCTGAAAATTATGATAAACATAAAATAAAAACTAAAGAGAATATGGTGCATAAAGTTTTCATACGTAGTTTACAAATTGTTGTGGATGCTTAGAATAATGGGTTAACAACATGCATTATAACATGTATTAGCAATGATGACTAGACCTAATCGTCATCTCTAGAAGACTATAATATATTCGTTTTCTTTCTTAATTACACCCAATTCTCTTACTAGAGCACGGAATCTATGACTAGTGCCTAAACGAGTAATTAGATGGCAACAAGATACCAGGCCATGCATGCTCACATGAACCGGCACATATTGTACCTGTCTGTTTTACTAGAAACCGTACGTATAGCATAAATCTGTGTGCAACTCTTCGTTGTTCAAACCACTCTATATGCATCACATTTGTTTTTGTAATGACATCAAAAGAAAAGAGACAATGAATGTTGTCAAATGATAATTCGTTTCTGCCATAATTCACCCATACGTGTCACAATTATTTATAACTTTCGAAAAACTTAGACCAACTTGAGAAAAATATATACATCAGCAAAAGTAATATATATTCTAATCTTCGAAAATCATTATAAGAAAACAATATCGTGTAATTTCAGAAATTAGTATATAAGGAGTAGAAAGGCAAGAAGAGGAACATGCTTGAAGCTTCTCTAGTTTCATAGGTCCTTACAAAGCAAAATCCTTTCCAATTCACTAAAGTTGAAGCCATGGCTGCATCTTTCTCTGTCCCCTCAATGGTATAACAACACCAAATCTAATTATTTCATAAGTTATACAGCAATATATATACTAATTCCAATATTGGTAATTAATATTAATATTGAAATGATCGATCAGATAATGGAAGAAGAAGGAAGATTCGAGGCGGAGGTTGCGGAGGTGCAGACTTGGTGGAGCTCAGAGAGGTTCAAGCTAACAAGGCGTCCTTACACGGCCCGTGACGTGGTGGCTCTACGTGGACATCTCAAGCAAGGTTATGCCTCGAACGAGATGGCTAAGAAGCTGTGGAGAACGCTCAAGACCCACCAAGCCAACGGTACGGCCTCTCGCACGTTCGGTGCGTTGGACCCTGTTCAGGTGACTATGATGGCTAAACATTTGGACACCATCTACGTCTCTGGTTGGCAGTGTTCCTCCACTCACACTTCCACTAACGAGCCTGGTCCAGATCTTGCTGATTATCCCTATGATACGGTTCCTAACAAAGTCGAACATCTCTTCTTTGCTCAGCAGTACCATGACAGGTAAAATTTAATCACTACATTAATTTACTGAATTGCAATTAATTATAATCTGGTTGGTGATACTTTTCCTAACAAATATCAGACTTAGATATTGGTTACTTTTTGTACAAAATCATCGATTGGTGCATTAGTATAAATCGCTAAACTATAAAATCCTAAATGCGAAATCATAATTCGCTTTTTCATATGTTTGGTTTTATACATTTTTACAGAAAATTTTATTTTTGAAATAAGGATTTTTTTTAAAAAAAAAAAAAAAAAATTGAAATCAGGATATTGATTGATTACATTGAGTTTATTTTATTTTTGCGGTCTCGACTACAATTTGTTATTATTATGACGATGACTGCTATCGGTGTACTTTACTACCGAATTGTTTCTTTCAAGGCTTTTATGTTGCGACGTGTTAAAAATAATTTGTTCGTCTGTCAAACTATAGCTTCTACACGTTCTAAATAAGACAAATTTTCCTAACGTTGAGTTTTCGAAACAAACATGATAGATTTTATATAAAAGACAAATATAATTAAATGTGCATCAGTATGATTGGTTTGCATCATTGCATGCATGCATCCGGTTACATGAGACATTTTTTATGGAAATAAAAGTGTGATTAATATCGAATAATATATAATTAATTACATTACAACCATGAACATGTGCGACTCACAGGAAGCAAAGGGAGGCGAGAATGAGCATGAGCAGAGAAGAGAGGACCAAAACTCCGTTCGTGGACTACTTGAAGCCCATCATTGCCGATGGAGATACCGGCTTCGGGGGCACAACCGCCACCGTCAAACTCTGTAAGCTCTTCGTCGAGAGAGGTGCCGCTGGTGTCCACATCGAGGACCAGTCCTCCGTCACAAAGAAGTGTGGCCACATGGCAGGAAAAGTGCTTGTGGCAGTCAGCGAACACATCAACCGCCTTGTCGCGGCTCGGCTCCAGTTCGACGTTATGGGCACGGAGACAGTCTTGGTTGCTAGGACTGATGCGGTTGCGGCCACCCTGATTCAGTCGAACATCGACTCAAGGGACCACCAGTTCATCCTTGGTGTCACTAACCCGAGCCTTAGAGGCAAGAGTTTGTCCTCCCTTCTCGCTGAGGGTATGGCTGTGGGCAAGAATGGTCCGGCTTTGCAATCCATTGAGGACCAATGGATTAGCTCGGCCCGTCTCATGACGTTTTCTGACGCAGTCGTGGAGGCTCTTAAACGAATGAACCTTAATGAGAATGAGAAGAACCAGAGAGTGAAAGAGTGGCTAAGCCATGCAAGGTGCGTAATTAATACTGTATCAGTAATGTTCTTTTATACTTCTTTTCAAATTAATGCCAAATCTTTTGTTACAATAATTTTAAGATTACACTAGCTTAATATATATCTTTAATTCCATTGGATTAACTAATCAGGTATGAGAATTGCTTGTCAAACGAGCAAGGCCGGGAATTAGCAGCGAAACTCGGCGTAACCGATCTTTTCTGGGACTGGGACTTACCCAGAACCAGAGAAGGATTCTACCGATTCCAAGGTTCAGTCGCAGCGGCCGTGGTTCGTGGCTGGGCCTTTGCACAGATAGCAGACATCATCTGGATGGAAACTGCAAGCCCTGACCTCAACGAATGCACCCAATTCGCAGAAGGAGTGAAGTCCAAGACACCAGAGGTCATGCTCGCCTACAACCTCTCGCCGTCCTTCAACTGGGATGCTTCCGGGATGTCGGATCAGCAGATGATGGAGTTCATCCCGCGGATCGCGAGGCTCGGGTATTGCTGGCAGTTCATAACACTTGCGGGTTTCCATGCGGATGCTCTTGTGGTTGATACATTTGCTAAGGATTACGCAAGGAGAGGGATGTTGGCTTATGTGGAGAGGATACAGAGAGAAGAGAGGAGCAATGGGGTTGACACATTGGCTCATCAGAAATGGTCGGGTGCCAATTACTATGATCGTTATCTTAAGACCGTCCAAGGTGGAATCTCCTCCACTGCTGCCATGGGCAAAGGTATGTTACCTTTTCTTTTATTTGCACAAACACACATAACACTACATATGAACTAATGAGTGAAAATATGTTTTGGATTTAGCCTAGATCACACTAAATATATATTTGAATGTGACAATATTCTATATATCAACCAATGAGTGATTTACTCCTTAAATGTCGTATTATCTAACGGTTCTTTTATGATATAATGTAGACACTTTACATGCGTCAAGTAGTACTGAAAAATGTCTAGCATTTCACATAGCAAAAATTTTGTATTTAATCATACCTTTTTTCTCTTTTCTTTCGGGAAATAATGTTTTCAAACATTCATAGGTGTTACTGAGGAACAGTTCAAAGAGAGCTGGACGAGGACGGGAGCAGCGGGAATGGGCGAAGGGACTAGCCTTGTGGTGGCCAAGTCTAGAATGTAAGAAAGATGCTCATTGCGGCGGTGCAGCCAAAGCGGTTTGGCATCTTCGCAGCAAAACTTGGAAACCACTCTATATATCTTTAGTTATACATCTTTGGACACCAGGGTAAAAGAGAAAAAAAAGACATAATAAATGTTTCTTTTGTTATTGTATTCACTTTCCTTCTACATATAATAATTGGGTCAAAAAGTTTGGGGCAGTATTTTATGGGGTTTGCTTCTTTTGTATGGATATTTGGAATTTGGTGTTATTGGCTTTGGTTATATAATGATTGATATTCGTGATTCAGTTTCTGATTTCGTTGTGATCTAGATGATCAATGCAGCATTGGAAGTTAATGTTTTGTATACGAATAATTAAGGTTGCAAGTTTTTCCAAACGTTAAAAACAAAAGACCATATAAACTATCGACTGGCTTGTGTTTGTTTCGGTTACTTTGCAGCTATTGTAACATCGTTCCAAGTATTATTTTTCGTTTTATAATTCAGCTCTGACATTAAGTTTTGATTTCAATACTTTTAAAATACAAGAAGGGTGTGAGATGACCATAGTCTTACTGGTATTGAGTAATTAAGTTTAGAGTAAATTGGTGAAATGACACCCTATCTCATAGAAATTAGGAAAATAGCACCCATATTGAGTCAATTGGTAAAATAGCAAAGGTTGACTGATTTTATGTATTGTGCTACCGAAAATACCCTTATTTTTGTGTCTAGAAATTGGACAGCTAATATAATGTCCTTTTTTTGTCAGATTTTTTTTTATTTCACTAGGACCACATATTTTTGTCTGTTTTCTGCATCTGTTTTCATCGAATAGATGATTATCAAATAGATAACTATTTCTGTTTTTTTTCCCATTTGATCTACATGTTTTTGTCTATTTTTTACATCTGTTTCTATAAAAATAGATGACTATTAAGTAAATGACTATTTATATATGTAGTAAAAATCAATAACATAGTAACATAATTAATAACATAGTTATTTTTTTATTCTCACTATGACCACATGTTTTGGTCTGTTTTCTGCATATGTTTTCATCGAGTAGATAACTATCAAATAGATGACTATTTATGTTTTTTTTTCCCACTTGATCTACATGCTTTTGTCTATTTATTACATCTGTTTCTATAAAGATAGATGACTATCAAGTAAATGATTATCTATATATGTAGTAAAAGTCAATAACATAGTAACAAAATTAATAACATATTTACTATGTTATTAATTCGTACTACATATATAGACAGTCATCTATAGTCCATCTATTTTGATAAAAACAAATGTAGGAAATAGACAAAAACATGTAGTTCAAGTGGAGAAAAAATAAATGACTAAAAAACAGAAATAGTCATCTATTAAATTATCAAAAGTGAAAAAAAATAAAAAAATAATCATATTATCAATTATGTTACTATGTTATTAATTTTTACAACATATATTGATAGTAATATACTTCATAGTCAGTCTATTTTGATAGAAACAGATGTAGTAAAAAGATTAAAACATGTAATTCAAGTGGGAAAAAAAAAAAGTAGAAATAGTCATCTATCTGATAGTCGAATATTTGGTGGAAACAGATCCTTGAAACAGACAAAAATATGTGGTCCCAATAAAATAAAATAAAATCTGACACAAAAAGTACTTTAAAAAAAAGTAAATTGCTATTGTAAAAAATGCAAAGGTAAGATGCTATTGAACAAATAATATGGTGGAGTAGATTGTCATCTCCCCAATCCACTTTTTGATTAAAAAAGTAATATGTCAAACATTTAATTTTGATGTCAAAAGCTGCTATTTTTGCATATTACTCTTAAGTTTATGTATAAAACGTGCACGATGAATCAATATTTAAAATTGATGTTATTATGAATTCTTTTTATATCGAATTCTCTGCTTTGTAATACTTTTTGTACCAACCCCAAACCGTAATATAAACCAAAATTGTTTCTTCAATTTACAGTATGCATTTCTATTTGCATGATAAAATATATTGCAATTTTTATTTTCTTAAACTAATAAGCTAAAAATGGTGTTTTTTTTTTTCGACCACACACTAATATTAAATAGAAATGTCCAAACTATTTGGTGCTAAATTGTTTACATATATGAATTCGAGAGATCTCAAAGGAACTGACCGAATGAGATAATGATTTTCAAATGGTTTTAGCATCCAAATTATCGATGTTATTGCACTTCATGCATACGTCATGATACTAAGATGACATCGTAAAGGCTACCTCTTTAAGGAAAATGCATTCTCAAAACTTGAAAACTTCAAAGATTTTTTTTTGCAACTCACTTTTTAGGGCTGTTTTTAAAAAAAATTTAAATCTGTGTGTCCATATTTTTTCTCTATGCAACTTTAGGGCCGATATTTTATTTAATATATGATCGACCTCAAGCACTCATTTTTTTTTTTTTTTATCTTATACATTTCAAATTAGACATTCCAATATTACTCAGATTCTTGTTGGTGTAACTAAAAGATTTTGTACCTAAGCTCATAGATCTTAGATTTAGGATTAGATCATCATATTATATATGGTTCTATTACAAAAATCAACGATCCCAGACAAATATTCTTATCAGTTAAGCCATTGACTTTCGGTTTTCTAGATTCTTTGTAAGGAACTCTTTAAAAATTATCTTTGCATATTCTTTCTGTAACACTAAAAATCTAAAAATACCAAAACAATGTATAGATAGATAGAGTCGGTTGTCGTATTGATATCAATAGGAGAAAAAAGAAAACCCGTGAATCGAAATCAAAAGTGTATGACAGAAAATTTGATTAGATGCATGATATGTGATACATTGATTTGTCGAATGTAAACGGAACCAACCTTTGACAATCAAACAAGGAGCTAAGCGCTTTGCACATGGGATTAATTAAACATGATTCGAAAGATTAGTGAAGATTACTAACTTTAATTCGTCATTCCCTGGGTCCCACACGTTCTAATCCCAACCAAAAATTCCTTCCTGCCCGACAATCACGCGTTATATTCTTTGCTTTATACAATTATCCGAATAATTTCGGATTCTTTCATTTTTAATTTTATAAAAACAATTTTCGCATTCATGATTTTTATCATCTATGTACATTGATCGATCAGAACTAATTTACAATGTTATCCATATGATTTTTTTGTTCAAATCTGATATGCCCTGATTTTGTTTATAGAACATTCAGAAGTTTTTCCTTTTCAATATTTAAATCGCCTAATTATTGTCACGCCTAATCATGCAGACATGTTTGCTTGTTTATATTTAGGTACGTTTATACTTAATATCGTTTATCTGAATCAATATAAACCACGCCTATCATATCATTATTTAGGAAGTAAGTTTTTGGAGAAATGACTTGTAATGTTGACTTGGCGAAAAGAAATGTGACGTGTAACTGTGACTTGGCACTTCTTACATATTTTATTTTTAAAAAAACTTAATATGAATATTGGTTTCCTATTTATCCGTTTTTTGTTTTTTATTTATTTATTGATATTGCCTTATTTGTGGATCATTAAATTTCTTTATATTTTTTTTCTTAATAGAAATTGAAATTTGCACAATATATATCGTTCATCCGACATTAAAAAATAGCATATGATTAATTTATATATTTTCGAACTATATTTTATAATGTTTTATGATATATTTACATACACATTAATGCAGAATCGAATTTAATGGAGGATATTTATACATTCATTATTTTTATATTAATATATATATATATATATATATTCATATATGTAAATTCCCAATGTGAATTCATTTTTTTATCATATAAACCGAAGTATGTATTTTCAAATAAATCCAAATATATTAGTGGACCAATATTATTTAAATTTTATATTTTTGCATTCATTCATATTATAAAATTCGTATATTTATATATTTGTGCATTTTTTAGATATATATATATATACACATATATATATATATGTATATATTTATAAGAATAAATTTGGATTTTAATTCTTTATCATTCAAAAATGTTTTCTTTGTCATCTCATTAAAAAATGTTGTCATCTCATTAAAAAATGTTATAATCACAAAAATCCCCAAAGATTTTTTATTTAATTTCCATAACTTTCTACAAATGAAAAATATTTTAGTTTCCTTAACTTTAGCTAATTAACTTATCCCAATTTTCATTCCTATTCATTTGATTTTAAATATTATTACAACAATATTTTAAAATACCCAAAAAGTTCGTAACTATATTTAATCTAACTTTCCTCAAATCTTATCTTCGAATATATTTAAACCATATTTTTAAAAGATATTATGTAGATATTTAAAGATTTTTTATATTATAAGTCTATAAATATACGATATTGATTCTTTTCGATTAAAGGGCAAACTCATATAGATTTCAAAGTTAAAGTGGAAGCAATTGGTCATGTCTGGCATAAGAATTTAGTTCTGTTTTTTGAATAAAGGATGCTGGTGTAAGAATTAATTTTTCAAAACATATTAATAACATTCTTAACCGCGCATGGCGTGGGGTATAACCGTATAACCTAGTTAAATTATATAGACACCGTTAATCAATACTTATTGAAATTGTGATATCATTACAAAAAAGTTGCATTTATTTTTTATTTTTTCCTTTCACGAGATACATTATATATACATACGTCTGTGTTGTTTTTATTTATTTATTTATATAGACATCTTCTGTTGAATATTCTGTTTTGGTATGTCTCCATAATTAATTGCATTTTTTTGTAGTATTAATTTGTACAAAAAGGTATCCAACAACATCTAAGACTAAAAGTAAACATGAAGCCGGCAAGTTGATTACGTGTCTTAAATTAAGCAACACAATTGTCATTGACAATTTGACATTGCGTTCGGGAAGCAACTTCTCCAAATGTATGTAATTTGGATGAAATTAAATTAAGACATTCTAGTGTTCACCGAAGAATCATCCATCTTTCTAATATAACTACCGATTTAATTGATTTTTTTCCTATATTTAAATGAGCATATATAAATGTATTTAAAATACAGAATGTGAGTAAGTTTCAATTTTTCAATTAAAACATAAAAGAGAGTGAGTTTCAATGTTCATCACACTTATATATTAGCTGGGAAAGAGTCTCTTTGGCAGTACATTTAGATACATAAAATGAAAAAAAATTCGAGTGAATTTATGAACAAAGAAACTTACTCAAATTCCAGATATTAAGTATATCANTATATATATATATATATATATATATATATATATATATATATATATATATATAAAAAGAAGACGAAATGATTTGTATGTTCTTTAACAAATTAATAAAAGAAATGCTATACATAAAAATATTCGTCCTAATTGCTTTTACACTTAAATCAGCTTTATTTAGGTTTACTCACACATAAAAATAATATTCACGCTAGTAGTATCACAGAAATGTTTTTCTAATCTTCTATCGAAATGTATATATATATATAACACAAATCAATTCTCTCTTTTTTTATTGTAAAATCATAAATCATTTCTCCTGAAGACAAACAAAAGGAAAAGGAGAAAAATCAATGAATCCTTGATGAGATTGAAGTCTGATCTGACATTAAGGATAAGATTTTAAGGTTGCTTTCTCAAGTNTTTATTTTTTTTTTTTTTTTTTTTTGGAAGTGTAAAAATCTCTAATTAATCACACAGCTTTTTTTTTGGTCGGGAATCACACAGCTATAAATAATTAATTATCTTTAATATTAATACTTGTTTCGAATTTCGACTCAAAATGAAGTAAAAAAGATACCAGAGCATACGCGATTTATAATAGTCCACACAAAAAATTTGTGAGCAACAACTGATATTCGTTTTCTCCTTCTACAAACGGTAAAGGATATAATGCAAAAACCTACATGTCTACTGAACCCAAACAAAATTTAATAGTTTATTTTTAATTTTTTAATATTCTCTTTTAATGTTTTCATCATTTAAAAAGTTTGTAGCTTTTCTCCGATCCCTATAGGGAGAAGAATTTATCACTTTGACAACGAAATTGAGAGATTAATAGGCTCTTCAACATTATATAGATGCTACGAACTTGATAGAATAGGCTCTACAACTCAACATTAACTTGGTTTGGGTGATAAAATATCAACTTTGCAACATTTTATCGAGTCTCTTCCAACATGTCTTTTTTTTTGTTTTTTATCAACAACATTTCAATATACACTACACTGAGTTTAAATTTAAACAGTCATACAGTGACGGTACTAACACAGACTGCTAGACTACAAATCCTAGGCGATGCTGTTACATGAGATTTAGAATAATCATCAAATGCCCTTCTTTTTACTATACACGATGAAAACAAACAAGAAACTTCTGATGCCTTTTCTTCAACTTGCAAAAACAATAATTCAAGGCTGCTAAATCAATATTGAAAGGAACTAATTTTAAGATAAATTCAATTTAAGAAGCAATTAATATTACGTCTAATCATAACCAATTTGATTAGACGCTTCATCTAACTCGTATCAGAACCAAACGGAAAACATTAATCATCTTGGATTGAAGACTAAAACGGATTTGTTCAAATTTGATGAACTGTTTTTGTTTTTTTTTTTTTTTAAATTCTAGTTTATTTTACAATAAGAAATTATTATTGGTGAGAACTTGATCGATCACCTAACACGAAGGTTTGGCTAACGGATGCAACTAAAGTAATGTTTTTTTAATGAATTTGAATTTGACCTTATTTCTTTTGGCCAAATCTAGTGATGCCGTTAACCTATATATAATTTTCATAATATTATATTTTGAAAAGGAAGAAAGTCTATCATTTCTACAACCATCTTTAAGGAATTTTACATATACTTATGTATACACATTATATATATCCACATATGATATATGTTTGGATAATGTACTTTGAACTGGTTGTGAGCATCAGATTATTTTAAGTTTAACAAGTAGCTTATTAATTTTGGAGCTGGGACGGCTAAGTGTTCATATATAAATAGTATGCCAAACATTTGGTCAAGGTTTTAGGTAATATGTAAGCCCGTTTATATAATTTAATTAATGCGCGTATCAATTAATAAAGTAGTGAGGTTAATATATAATATTGTGAACTTTCAAAATTTCAAAAAGCAAACAAAAAAGTACTAATTATTTGTGGGGTTTTTAATTCAACTCGTATAGTCAGATCATATCTACATTAATCAATATCTTAATGACACTAATTCATTATATAGTAAAACCTCCACAAAATTAATAATCTCTATGAAACAATAAAATTTGTCGGTCTCGAATTAGACCAATATAAAATTTAATGAAATTCGATATGATAATAAGATAATAATTTAGTAATTTATCAGAATAAAGTATATAATCGTATACATAACCTAAACTAGGGAACTTTATGAGAGATGTAAATAATGGTATGCGAAATTGCAAAAAGCTTTCATGAAATGATATAATTTAGAAATACTTAACAACATCGATGCAGGATACTTTACAAATATCCATGCATTTATATAGATGTGCAATTAAGCACATACCCATCAAGTTGTACATATATACGTACACACATCAAGCACATATATACAAGATGGGTACAACTATAAAAACCACCAAATGTACAAGGTTTTGTGTACATAATAGTTAATAATGTTTATATAACCGGTGGTTAATTATTCAGAAGCGACCATTAAAGTTAGCCAACATTGAAATAGGGACGACGCATAATCCTCTACTCCTCAAATCCATATCATTGTTGTTGTTTCCTTCTCTGAGGTTTCTCCTCATCATCATCATTTTTTGTTCATCACCTTCTTGGATTTGATGATTCCCAATACCTCTCATATTTCCCTATCATCACCGTTTTAAACAACATATTTACGTGCTATATCCATCAAATCCAATGTATATATATACACACAATAATAATTAGAATATTATACTTTGAACCTTCCTTTTAATTAAACAAAAAAAGAAGTTGAGGGTAATCTAATAATACATGACCAAGTATATAGAAACTTCTCAATCCTTTCCCTATGGGGTTATTAAATTATATTGTATGAAGTAGAGAGATTACCATAGCGAAACTAGAAGAGACATAGTCCTCATTTTTTCTAGGAGGCGTCTGAATATGTTCAATCTGACTGACCTGTTCAATATCATCCAAATAAAATTATACATACTTTAGTTAATATATAACAAATAAGGCATACCAATTATTGGAGACAATTGGGTGATAAATAATCACCTGTATCTTGCAATCTATAATAGAATTTAGATTCTTGAATTATAATTGCAATAATCATGGATCATCAGGTTTCAATAGGGATTATGAGTAAAGTATAGTATTTTAATTAACCTTAGGGCTATTAACCGGAGAGCTAGCCGTGTCCTCCAAAGAATCATCCTCACAAATCTTTTTGGTTCTTGCTCTCCCAAACTTCAACTTTGCCGGAAAATTCTTGCCCGAAAAGGCATCAGTGGCGGCGTCAGACACTAGAGAAGGAGAGGCGCTAAGAAGCGAGCAAGAACTCTTGTCTTGATGATCACTTTCTTCATGATGAGTTCTGTATTGGTTTGAGAAATCATCAAGATAAGTTGTCCATCCACTTTCTTCCTGATCATGATCATGATCACCATCAAGATCAATATCAACATGATCATCGAGATGGTTGAAAGGGGCGTGTTTGTGTTCAAAGGAATTACAAGAGAAAGTATCCATTATGTGGACAAGGAAGAATAACACAAAGTAAAATGGAATAATTCTTGAGTGGTTGCGTTGTGTAGGTATATATATAAGATAGTTTATATGCATAAAAGTCGTTAAAATTTTCATGGTCTTTACATAAAAAACCGATATCAATTAATTGGAGAGATAATAATCGGAATCTTGATGTGGTCATCACATGGGGCCCAATGCGTTGATTTAAATTAAATTCTAACTAAAAAGCTAACGACGGACTTGTGTGACCTTTAAGCCAATCCTTTAGAGAAATATGTTCCAACTTCCAAGATAACTGATCATTTCGGTGGGAAATGATATACAGTAGAAGTCCATTGTATAAACTAGTGGTATTTTTTCTTCTTCTAACCACACATTAATATTCGTAGGATTACAATTGACTGATCGGATAATCAAATTTTGCATAATACAGAGAACGAGACTCGATTTTGGCTACAGTACTTGTTTTACCTGTATTATGGGAGCTTACCACTAGATCAAGACCACTTGTGCAAACTCATGATATTCTTTAACAAACAAATAATAAACTATAAAGTAGATAATAATTTCAATTTTAAAAATTAAAAATATTGTTATCACTTTAAATTATTTAGTGCAATTAAAGAATTTTTGTTGTGATTTCAACAAGAATTCATCGATTATCAGCTATGCGGAATTTCATATTTAGTTTTTATTATGGTAATTAAGAATATTTATGTTAGGTAGTTTTTAAAAATTTGGGAACTAACTCCTTTTAAAATTTATTGGACAATTTTTAAAAAAAAAATAAAATAATGGACAAGTTTCCCGGTATAATCATAGGGTGTTAGTTTTTTTATCATTGTCATTGTTAATTCTGACACTAACATATGAAAAAAAAAAAAAAAAAGGAGGGCTCTAACCTCGGTAAACAGTTCAGAGTTGCTAGAAATGTTAACCAAAACGTATATAATATTTATTTTTATTTTTTTTTGAATAAAATGTTAACTTTTATTCAGAAAAAAAACCACTGTTTACATAGTGAAACCTGTATTTACCCAAACTTGAAAACAACTAAGTTACCCAAGTCTACTTCTATACCAATCTTCTAGAGCTGTCTCAAATTTACTATTATTAGCGATAAAATTCTGCACTTAACCAAATGATCAATAGAGGAGATAAGAGTTGTTGCAAGAAGAGCTGCTTCTCCATGACGCCTCCTATTTCTCTCCCTCCAAAGACTGTAAATGGTTACTTGAAAGACAAACCTCAGCAAAAAAAGTACTGATCACAGTGTCCCCTCTTCCTGAGATCAAATCCAGAAGTACAACCCAATTATGAGAGAACTGATTCCCCATAATATACCTTTAGCAAGGGCAGCCCAGACCTCCAAAGAATATACACACTCAAAAAAGAGATGAGACACCGATTCCATGAGACAAGTGCTACAAAGGACACAATTTGTGTTGACCCCAGAATTCCAAACACTCATTCTATCTCCCATTGACAGCCTATTCTGTGCAGCAAGCCAAGTGATAAAAGAAAACGTATATAATATTTAGTGGTCATGATTTGCATAATTTAACAGGTTCATTGATTTCAACGAGATTTGAGAGATATGACGTTTAGGTTTTATGATGTTAGAATTATGAATTATGGAGTATAATTTAAAAAGAGTACCAGTTACATGGTGAATTAAAAATGATACCTAAGGCTGTGAGAAAATTGTAGAAACTGAAAAATTGGATTAAAGAAAATGTGATTCACGGATAAATGTAATATGTACATAGTTTTGAGTAAGAACACGGAGTCAAGATTTGATCTTTCCTTAATACATAAAGTCTTATGCAATGTGGCGGATTTGTGAGATTATAAAACTCTGTGAGACTATAGTAGCGACACTCAAATATAGAATCCACAAAATAAGATCTTATGCTATACTCTTACTGAGCAAAGAGAGATAGATATTTTCTGATGTTTTAGAAATAAGTAAGCGGCTTTTGATCGTAGAATGAGAAAAAATAGGGTTTTTATATAATCAAGGGAGAGAGGTGATAAGCTCCTCTATAAAACAAAAAACAGGGCTAAAGGTGTTATAGCTTTCGGTCTGCCGTCAATGGTGGTTGTTGGGAGGTAGCGGCTGCATGTGTCCGGGGGAGGAAGGGGAGAACCCACAATATTGAAATGGATGTGAGGGTTAAGGCTCAGAGTGACAATGAGGGGAGCACCATGGTGGTCACGCCATTAGGGAGGGGGATATGAATTTTGTCAGACTGTCGAATCAAGGATTGTCAGTGGCGCTTCAGTGGTTGGATCATGAACAAAGGAGAACTAAAGTAAACTATATTTTTATTCCGAAGTCTTTAATGAATGACTAAATTTACGAAAATTGAGTCTATTAAAAAAAGAAAAAGTTCATTAAAAAAAACACATAGTTAACATGATTCATAAGTATTTATTAGAAAAAAAAATAAAGTTAATAGAAAATATCATTTGATAGTGCCACATCCTAACCAAACTAAAAAAAAAAACTCATTTATTTTTTAAATTAAATATGTTTAATACTTAGATATACACCTTAAGCCATCCAAACTATATAACATAGTTATAAGACTTTTCGTAATATAATTACATGTAATACTCAAATTTACGCAACTTGCGAATATATCTCCAATAACCTTCTATATTACGCTATATATTTTGGAAATGTATTATGATAAGATGTTTTCAAAAAATTCTACAGTAATGTTATTTAGATCACAATATATATAAAAAATCATGTGTATAGCACATGTAAAAACATATATAGTTTTAATGTATTGAATAAAATTGTGACAAAAAAAAAATGTATTGTACAAAAAAAGAAACAATTGCACATTCTTATAAACGCGTGCATTTTTTTTTTTTTTTTGTCGACAACATTTTTCATTAAGGAAAGAGATTACATAGGTGTGACCCAACCCAGAGTTATTGCAAAACAATATTACAAACCAAATTGATTTAGCCCAAGAAATTTAACAGATTTGTAGTAAAGACACGTGGCAAACTAATGAGGAAAGCGTTGAAGTGAAGCCACCATTTTTGCGAAAGCTCCAGAGAAGACCACCACCAGCCTTTTTCTTTCACCCCCTTTCCTTGAACAAGATCCCCAAATTTCTACAAATTTTCTGAGTAAAAAGGAGAGAGCAGCTTCCCAAAATCACCATTAACACCGATTACTGAAGAGGCTTCAACGCCGTTTACACCCACATCTATTGGTGTAAATCTTGAACGGGAACTAACCCAAAAGCATCGAAGATATTATTCTTCAAGAAAAAGGTATTAAATGATGAAATTAAGAAGAAAACCAGAAAATATTGAAGAAGAAAAGGGATCGATCAGAAGAAAACTAAAAGAAAAGAAAACATAACTAATCTTATCAGAACAAATCTGATAAGAAACAGTAAGAACCGCTAAAGCGGCTAAAGCGGAAGAGAAGACTGAAAAATACCAAGAACGCCTAGTTTAGAGAGAAGACGGAGGACTTGTGAAGAGAGAGAAGATAGACAAATTAAAAGATATAAACGCGTGCATTTTAGATTCTTGGGTTTGATATGCGTGGGATAATTAAACATCATATTATTACTAGGAACGAAAAAAATGAAGCATATTGTTAAATTTAAAGATTCGTATGATTTTATTCTTTTCCAATAATGTTTGATCAAATTGTTTTGACCCATTATTAAGCGTAGATGAGATTTGGCCCCAACCTATTGTTGATTTGCAGGCATTTATTTATTATTAGTTGAGACATTGCTTTCGACCATATTTATTTAGGCAAGTTAAAAATATTCAATAGGAAAATACTTAGTTGTAGTATTATTATCTTATACATTATTTGAAATGATTTCATGATGATCAAATCAAACGTAGACAATAAAAAACAAAAAAACAAAGACTGCTTAAAACACGATGAATGGAATAAATGAATTTTCTAAATGAAAATCAAATCCATGGAATGTTTTGTCAGTGTGAAAGAATCCTCGATAAAACTTCCTTGAAAAGAGAATTAAATAGTTAAACCAAAACATGCTAAGGAGATGATAAACTGATGTTTGTTTTATTACTTTTTTGTCCACAAAGATGCCGATATGTATTAAAGTGGGCTCGAATCCAGGCAGTAGCACAATGACAATACTAACAGAACCGCTAAATAGACTACAAATCGTGACTAATTTTTATTATTTTTGGAACCGGAAATAAATAAAGAAAGGGGATGAGGAATGTTTGGGTCGTTGAAGTTGGCCGTTTTGATGTTGCGTGAGAATGCCAGAATGGCAACGTCAAATAAAGACCTCTGTCTTTATCTCTAACCATTACAAACAAAATTAAAACCTTTTAAAAGTTGAAAACTATTGAGTAGGATATGCGGAAACAATGTACATGACCTAAACATTTTGAAAAAAAACTGATAAACCGTTACAGTTTGTTGTCCGTTTATAATATTCAGCAGTTAAGGTCACATCTAACTACCCCCATTGTCTGCTCAAAACGAGTCTCATCTTTCCATGACGACATGGAGCGATGTGGCATTCCCAAACCCAAGCATGTGTCATCTCTTCTCACCATCACAGATTCGAACGTCTTTTTCGCAGTGATTTCTACGAGACAATTCGTTATCTATATCGATCACATGAGTTTGCTAACAAATTATATGTGAATCATGCTTGACAACTCTTAGGACTTGAAATTCTCGGTTTGTGAAATTTATCACTAACTAGGATTTTGTAATATATAGAAGGTCTGAATAAGAGAATTTTTCCTTAAAAAATGTATGATTAAAGAAAATGTTAAGATCGAGATAAGTTGTTAGACAACAAAGTTTTTTCTTTTACATAAAAAGCATTCAACTAACATAGTGTGAGATCAATCATCTAACAGAATAAAGTTAGATGAATGAGAGAATAAAGTTAGATGAATGAGAGAGCTAACTCAGTAGTTAAAGACCACTAGTGAGGTGGTCAAACCACCTCCACCTCCAACTGTGGTCCACATTTATACAACTATGGCGTATTAAATAGTCACATACTCCCTCCGTTTCATAAAGTTGAATTTTATACGAAAAAATTATGTTAAAAAAAAAAAAAGATTTTTCTTTGTTTTCATTGCAGAATTGTTAACTTAAAACGTAATAATTGAGTTTTAAATATAACTATTGTTTAGATTAATTGAAAAATGTGTAATGTTGAAAAACTGTGTAATGTTAATTGCTTTCATAATCTGTGTAAAATATATATACAATGATCCCTTCATGGGAATTCATCTAATTTCATTTCCCTACCTAAGAGCTTGAAACTCAGTAGTGTGTAGGTGTGAATAAAATTTCATCGTAGCTTAAAATTGAAAAGCGAAATGGTATTTACTATTTAAATTTACTGGAACCAAAATTCTCCAGCGGTGATCCAAAGTGGAAAATTACAAAAGGAATAAAAGAAAGAAAAAAAAAATACAATTCTTGATCTTCTTTTCTTTTCTTTTTCTTTTGAATTTTTACCACTCAGAAACCATTTTTTCTCTCTGTTTTTTCCCTCTTTTTTTTTGTTTGTTTTAAAAAGAAACAGATAAACAATGAAGAAAGCGGGCGAAGTCTCCGCCGCGTCATGTCTCCATTTCGCTTTAGCAACGGCTATTAAAGGTGGTCCGATCAATCCCACGGCAGGCGGGCGGCGAACGATAAAAAACGAATAGACACTATCATCGGATTTACTTCTTTTATATATATATCTACAAATACGTGGTGCGAAAAGGGCTAGAAGTCGATAATTGGTTCTCCGATGGTGAGATTTCGCTCGACCGTCCATGGTAAGTCAAAGAGCTTCGCCGTCACAAACTTAAAGATCTTATTTACGTTTATGTTATATGAAGCACTCGAGAAGAAGAGTGTAGCATTCAGCGCCTTGGCATAGGTCCTTGCCTGTCCACAATACAATTTCGAGTTAAATTGAGTTCAATGTATTCATAACCTCTTGAATAATTTTCATACGGATTCAAACATTTTACCTGGCTAGCAATAGTCCATTGTAGATCAATAGGAAGTTGAATAAACTCATCAAACTTGGTTCCAACCATAACTGGAATTGCAGTCTGCAAGATAAGTAATAATCATATAAGTCAACAGATTAACATCGAAACAGACCAGTTTCGGTTTTATGATTCGATTTGGATTCAATACTCAGAGTCTTAGCCTTTTCTAATCATGGTCATTCAGATTACATACAACAAATCTTACCTGATTAAACTTCCTAGCTTGTTGATACCAGCTAATGACACTGCATAAATGATAATAAAAAGGTTAAATTCAACAAATCGCAACATGATTAGTTACATTTCCCAAATGTTTCAATATCTAAAAGAGTGATTTACTTGTTAAGGGTGCAACGGCTAGTAAGATCGAACATGAAGAGAATGGCAACAGAGTCCTTGCAAGTCATGGGGATTTGATCCCTTGATTTCTCAGCTCCTGTTAAACAAAAATGTCAATTAATCTTGAATTATTAATAGATTCAAGAACAGTAATAATGGTAAGTTGTTGTTTACCTTCTAATTCCCAGATACTGTAGGAGATGCGAGCTCCTCCCATGGATAACATCTTATCCGTACAATTGATTCCTTTCTCCAATTCTTTCATTTCCACTTGTTTCTCTTCCCCAACATATTTCGCCTTTCAATTTACCAAAACCAAAACCATTTCAAAATCTGAAAATGAATCATTATGATTATATGATTTGTGTGTAATGTAATATAACTAACTAACCAGGAAGCTAGTTTTTCCGATATCGGGATCTCCTAAGAGACTGATCTTGAGAGAAACGAGATCGGAGTCGGATCTACGGTTACTGACATCGTGATCGTAAACCGGAGCATGGAGCACCAAATCAGCACCACCGACTTCCACGGCGGAAACCGGAGGAGGAGGAGGAGCAGAAGGCTGGGGACGAGAGACGCTCGGAGGAGAAGGAAGGGCGCGAGAAAGCAACAAATACCTCCGCGATTTCCCGGGAGCGCAAGCGACGATTCTACTCCAAAGAAGACGCGTGAATCGACGGAGAATCAAAATCCGACGGTTCACTCGACTCCGAAGATTGTTGATTCTAACGATTTTAAGGCATGATTGAGCCATAGGAAGATTACAGAATTCGAAATCGAAGAAGAAGGAGAAATGAAGATTAGAGAAGAAAGATTGGTTCCATGAAAAAGAAGAGAAAAGCTTTTTTTGAGGTGGTGTGTGTATCCTCCTCTTTTTCGGAGGAGAAAGACACTTATTAAAAAAGCTTTTTAAAAAAAATAATAATAATGATTTTGAATTTTTAGTAATTAATAATGAGGAGAGGGGGTTTTGAAATTTGGGGTAACGAACTTTTCTGGTGGAGATGAGAATTATGATGTGATGACCACATACTTGTTTCTTTGGTTGACCTTTTTGGATTTGACGAAAAAGACGTACGAATCAGTCATATATATTCCCTCTTACGTGCTTGCATTCTCCTCCTATGCACAATTTCTATATACTTCTTCTTTTTTAAGCCTCAATCTTTGACAATATTCTGAACTAGCATACAACAATAAACCGATAAGATCAAAAGGCAAAAAATCCAACAACACTCTCCGCAACATCATTCCCAAAGTAATGGGTAATCTAAAGAACCAAATGAATTAATCATTATATAGGTATTACTATTACCTTCTAAAATTATATATAATCTACTAATTCGGCTATAAAAAACCATGTTGATAGGAAATGTTTGGATAAAAAATTACGATTAAAAAGTTTTGAAAACACTTTCATATAATTACATATCGACCAAATCTTAAATGTAGAGAAAAGGAATGAATCAGTCTCAACCATGTCAATCCCGAAAAAAATTTTATTCGTGATTAATAAAATAGTTCAGATGGAAAAAAACAAAAATAAATTTTCCAATAATTATAAAAAAAAATATGTACATTGATAACACACGATTTAACGCTTAAGTTTCATAGCGAATTCATAAACGATATGTTCATCGGACGTCTGTAACCATTTTAAAGAATTATCAAATTATAAATCACTCAATATGAATATTATTTCCCGAACATAATCAGTACAAGGAGTTATTTCAGATTTGGCAAGAAAGCCTACAATCATGATGTGTGTCTTCATGTACCCACCACATGTGAGCCATGTTTTTAGATGATTGCACAAACTTGAGTGTCTTCCTATAATTTTAGTATATTGAAACACAAGTTGAAGTGATATAGAAAACAAGGTTCAAGATTCTCTAGACATAACAAATATTTTAATGAATAAACAAACGATATAATATTTGAAGAATCAAATGCCGTTGATTTTAATTCGATTTAAGAAATATTGGCTCAAATGATGATATTCTAGGTTAATAATTGAGACCCACGCGAATTTAAAAACCACGTTATTAAAAAAGGCCTAATCATTTTTTTTTTTGTTGCTAAGTATGTTAATAAAAAGGCCTAATCATAGACATGTCTCCGACCACTGTATTTTTTGTTTATTAAAACCAAAATGCACTATCGTATAATTGCTATTGTAATTTTTAGTTTTTGAACAATCTACTAAAGTCAGGATTATATGGTTAAGCATCTTTAGAGAGTAAACCGATTGTAATGTCGTCGATAAAATTTTTGAAAAATCTATGACAGATATAATATTTTGATAGAAAACTTTTTTTGTTGTAAAATTTATTTCGCAGGCGCTTGCCTAATTGTGTCTGAGTCAACAAAAGACACAGTAGGGCATAAATGTGTTAACAGAAAAAGGCACAGATGTAACGTGGCGGCCATTATTGGCTTCCCCAACTAATTTTATATATGTAGAGACATATATATTTATGCTAACAAATTTCGACCTATTATTATTAAATATTTCGGTTAATCAAATTTCCTTTCCTTTTCATAAAAAAACAGCAATGGTCCATACTCCATACACATAACTCATTTCCCTATAACATTTTAAATATACAATTTTAAAACAAATCGCACCTTATAATCATATTACACATCTTATTTGATGTTTCTCAATACTAGATTCACTTAATTACATCCTGAAAAACACCAAACAAGGTGTAAATTAACGAGTGCGTGACATGGTACAACTAATATGTGATGGTTTGTATAATTTTAGGCGTTGTTTTCTTTCAACTTTATCTTCGTTTAGCATTCAGTTGCATTTTAGAATCTTAGGATATACATATCGCATGTGTAGAGTTCTTCGAGTGTTTTTTTAAGGTACATACGAACTTAACGAGAAGTGGAGACTTGTCACAGGAACATATGAAGAAAGAAGACCAAGTCTCTATGAGGAAACCTATCAAACAAAAGCCATACAAGCAAAGCCGGTTCTGAATTTTAGAAACCCCACAAGCGAGAGAAAAGAAAATAGGTCAATTTGAAAGATTCGAATTCATGATCTACACAAACAAAAATAACATCTACATCAGTAGATCAAAGAAATATTTTTAAAAAATTAGCCAAAAATATTAATATTATAGATCACAAACTCTAGCTTGGTTTGTTTGAATATTTAATTATCTATTATAATTCGAATTCGTTTCTCAACTAAAACGAGCTGGGGTGATTTTATGATTTGGGTACACCTTTCATTTTGCTTTAGGCCCATAAATGTAGGCCTAGAACTGACACTGCCCAATTTTATGAGAAACATATAGTATAGCAACAACAANAAAAAAAATTTTAAATTAAAAAAAAAAAAAAAAAAAAAAAAGCAACAACAATTTTAATTTGAGAGGCATATGCAACTTAATAATATAATATAGCAACAACAATTTTAATTTGGATACATCACCTACCTGCTTTTTTTTTTTTTTTAAAAGCAAGTAGATAAATTAATGAAAGCTTAAAATCCAGTTTCAGAGGATCAAGATAATAGTTCCATGTCCTATAACACAATCTCATTGGTTATATCTTGAACATCTGGCATTGGTATTTTATTAAACCAACAAAATCAATTGGTAACTTGGCTACCAAACTTACATCACTCGGAAACAACTTCTTGTTTCTTGTTGCTCCATATATCCAACCTTTTGGAAGCTTCTTCCACCTGATATATACAAACACAAAAATTATTATAGGAGACTGTAAGATCAATAAATATGTATAATACTAAGGGCGCAACGCGGCAGCTCGAGCAGACTTACTTCTTTCACCCAATCTGTTCTAAACGTGACCCACGCCAGAATAACAGTTTGTATAACCGTACCACAGATCATCCCAGTCCATATACCCTAAAACATCACCAAATTTACACATTATGATATACTCTATAATGCAAGAATCATATTGGGTATCAAATCAATGAAATGATCAAGTAAAAAAGGCTTGCCTTGGCATCAAACTTGAAGTAAAACCCAAAGAGAGCACCAAGAGGAATTCCAATAATGTAGTAACATCCGACGTTAACTTTCGCCACAAATGTTTGCCATCCGCATCCAACGGCCACACCTATAATCAAAATTTTCCCAAATATTGTTAGAAGAAATAAAAACAAAAAACGTTTTTCCTCTGTTTTGGCTACGCGAAATGGCTGTGTATAAACAAATGGATATATATACCGGAGAGGACGGGCTGGATTCCATTGAGGATAAGTGTAACAGCAAGCAACGGGCAAAGGTCAGAAACCGCAGCAGCGACTTCCTCACCCTCAGTGAAGGCATAGCTCAAAACGTTACGGCATGCCAAAATAACAATGGCTAGGATCACACATGTGAGTAAGGAATAAATGTTGACGACAATCACAGAAAAAGATGCTGATTTAGGGTTCCCAGCTCCAAGTTCATTGCTCACTCTAACACTGCATATTAACATCATTAACACCAAATCTGTCGGTAAACATAAGTCAAATGTTTTAATTGAAAAAAAATGTGATATAGTAAAGTGGATGTATACGTCACACGTCACTTTTTTTGGAGTGAATAAATTTGAAAGAGACATTTTGGAGTTATATGATATAAAATTAGAGAAAGCGAGTTACTAGCGAACAGACCTTATCGCTGCATTGAATCCAACAGATATCATGAACACCCATCCTGATATTGTCATGCTGAAATCATACACAAACAACATTTTTATAATATTGTAAGAAATCAAGCAAAGCGATGTAATAATAAAAAATAAACCAATTCATTCCAAATTGAATGATTTCACCTGTAGGTAATGCATACTATATTTTATAATAAAAGAGATATTATAAAGAAGAGAATTCAATTATGATTTGCTGCAAGTCCCTAGATTAGTTGGGCTTCTTCTGTTTGGTAATGGAGGAATAAAAAAATTGTACTACGACTCCCCAACAAAGTACTAGATTCACTAGAACAAAACATCTTATATTCTTAATCATGTTGAAGAAGAATATTCTATAATATCTGGACGAAAATAAAGAACAAGATGCAGAAGTCCAATTGGACACAGAAACAATGTTTTGTTATATTCTATTGTACTAAGTTCTAAGCAGATAACTTCAAAACTGAATTACAAGAAACTCAATTCACACGTAAATAAATGCTCCCAAAATAATCAATTTCCCATAGGAAAAAAACATACTAGTATTCAAGAAGAAGACGACAAAAACATGAGAAAAATGTGATGTCAAATAAATATCCGTAGCAGATGTCATAATAAAGCTCCACTAACATAACTTTCATATCTGAATCAAGACTACAACCAAACTTGTCTTTCTCCTCTTCTAAAGTTTGTTCTGTAGAATCATTTACTACTCTTTCTATCAGAAAAGTCTACAACCACATATACACATTTATGGTTTTCAATGTTTTAGATCCACGGTTTTGAGTCGTGACCACTAGAAATAAGTATCAAAACGTAGGTAGTACTTTTATGCTAGTAAATACGTATGTGTATATTGACTATAACATATAACGTGGTCTACTATACGAACTACACTAGTGCATTTTGTAGATGCACTTTACAAACAAATCATTTACCAGTTACCAATAATTGGTGGAAAAAAATCATGCTTTCTTTGATAAAGGAAGAAATCATTTTTAAAAAGTACACTTTTTTACAAAGTTTTTATGAAGTACTAAAATCTAGTAGCACCTTTTAAAAAAACCCCAAATCTAGTAACACTTTCTAATAATACACAAAAATAATTTAGAACAAAGTATTTGTGGATCTGTGGATTTTGTTATAGGAGGAAAATTTGAATTCCTTCGTATAATTATTGTTATGTTTTTATATCCCTGAGGACCTGAAATTTTCTAACTTATATATGTATATAATTAGTATTTTGTTGACCGATGTGAAAGCAAATATCAATTTTTTTAAGTGGACCATTAAAAATACAAGAAGTAAGAAAAAAAGAGAGACTAACCAAATAGAGAGTGAATCAAGAGCAAGCTCAGGATTCTCGAGAAGTCCGGCGAGAAGAACAAGGATCTGAAAATACCAAGTCTCAAGACAAAGCATGACAGCAGAAGCAGCAGAGAGTCTAAAGAAACTCCATAACCCGGAGAAAGCTTGTACACTAAACCCTCTCCAAGTCTCACGACACCTCTCACTCGTCACTATATAAACAAACTGAGCCACCACGATGATCCACCACGACAAACTCAGCACAAGCGACGCTCCCAAAAGTCCCATCCCAAGCTTGTAAATAGCGAGCCAACTCAAGAGAAGATGAACGAAAAGCGTAGCTGTGGAGATGTAAGCACTCGGGGCCACGATGCTCTGCGATTGCAGAAACTTCTGGATAGGGAAGTTTACTGCGTACGCAAAGATCTGAGGGATCAAACCATAAACAAAGAGTGACGCAGCGGAAGCGATGGCAGGTGACTCCCCGAGGAAAAGGAGAATATTTTCGGAGAAGACGTAGATTAAACTGAGCAGTAGGCCAGTGAGACTGAGCAAGACGGTGGATCTCTGAAGATAAACACCGAGCATCTCGTATTTTTTACCTCCGAACGCTTGTCCACAAAGAGTCTCCACTGCACTCCCCATTCCTAGCTAGAGATGTCAAAAACAAAAACTTGTTCAGAGAATTCTCATGATCGAATATATATGTTTTGGAGATTTGGTTTTTACCATGAGACCGTAAGCGAAGACTTGGATCCCGGTGTTACCAAGAGAAGCAGCGGCGAGTTCGAGGTTACCGAGGTGACCAGAGAAGATTTGAGTGGACATGGACATGAGGTAGTTGATCATGTAGACTATCACGGCAGGAGCAGCGAGGTGGAAGAGGAGTTTGGATTCGATCAGAGTGGCTTTACGGAGGCGGAGAGATAGAGGAGTGTTCACGTCGGATAAGACTCTCTCTAGCTCGCCGTTGCTTGATTCTGTGGTCGACGACGACGAATGAGGCTGGAGAAGGGGCTGGTGTACGACGTCGTATTGAGAGGAGTCCATCACAGAAGCCAGAGAGGCAGAGACGTTTCTCTCTGGTTTTTGTTGTTGTTATCAGGTTGAGGAGAGGATGTGTGTGGCTTTCGTGGAGTCTAGTGAGTCTTTTCTAGGTTGGCGACTGGCGGCGTTATACAAATTTATGTTTTTTTTTTTTTTTTATATCAGATATTACACTTGCTTTTACCCTGCTGTCTGTGGCCCACATACATAATAATAAACAACTGGGGAATTGATGGGCCTTGTTATCAATTACATGGACCCTTGATAAGGCCACGAAAAAGACTGAGCCCACTGTGCTGTACATTTATGACCCTTTACTGTACGCAACTACTTTCAATGGAACGACGTCAGGCAAAAACACAACTGTAGCTAGATTAGTAATATGGGTGGCCTTGATACCTAGCAGGCCACGCATGTGCTTGTGACCAGCTATTTATAAAATATTTTTTGGTCAAAGTTTTTGTAGATGGTTCTTTAATTTAGTGATATATGTGTTATGTTTTTTTAGAGTAGGATTCGAATTCAAGTAGTTCAAACTACAATTTAGCGGCTTTAGTTTTTTTTCTTTTTAGCTTGCAGTCATCTAGAACTCATAGATGGTTCGGATTAGGGATGAGAGGAGAAAGACGTTTTTTTTGTTGAATTTAATATCTTCCATAAAGACAGATTATATATAGCATTTGTTAATCTGGAGAAATATTTCTCATTTATGCAAAAATCATTCGTATCAATTTGATCAGCATATTCCTAGCTGTCTTAATGATTAAATTAAATAATTTTTTTTAGCTTTTGAAATTAAACATTATTTTCTCTTTTGTTCGATCGTAAATTATATCGTACGGTACTATAATCCACAATATTAATATGTAAAACAATATTATGTTATTTTATTGTAAAAGATATTTTTTATATATACACATGTGGGAAACAACCATGTAATTAATAAATATGATGTTATTAAGTTTGGAAAATAAATCCAAAGAAAAGACTCAGAGTCCATCATTTTTCACATGCAATAAGCAATGAAATTATTGTGAAATTTGACCTAATCCCCATGTGGAAGACACTCATTACGAATTGTCAGCTCTTCTCCACGTTTTGGCCTCTCTATGTTTCTTTCAATTTATGCATGGCCCATTTTCAAAGTATACGTCATTCTGTATTTTTCTTTATATTAAATGTGTTTATAATTGGACAGCATATATTTGTTAATTTATGATTTAAAATTGTTTAAGTCACTCTAGTCAATTTTATAAATTAAATTTGATAAAAGTCGCGGATTGAATTCAAGATTTCTGTTTTGTTATTGTCACGTTATAATAGTGAGAAACCCAAATTCTCTAAAAAGTTTCAGATGTTATTATGAATTGTTGTTTACTATATACTTCGATGATAAAATGAGCACATAAAATCTATGGTATTCATTTATTAATAAATGGAGGGGTCTATTATGAAAGAGATTGGTGGTTAGAACAGGATTTGATTTGGTCTTTTGGACAACGATTTTATTAGGTCTTAAAATCATAAATTACAAAAATTGTAATAGTGTACGATGGGTTGTGTGTTTTATTTTAATATATTTAGTGGACATGGACGACTACAGTACTTCATTACTTCTTCATAGCACCGTTAGTTGAATTTTGTTATCATACCATAAATTGTATATAGAAAAATGATTCCAAGGCCTCTCTGAAAAAGAAAATCTAAACTTTAAATTGGAATAAGTGAACCCAAACATAATGTTTTAATCACGTTTGTAATTTTTATTTTTGTCCATAATTATGTTTGTAATTTATTTCAGGGAAATAAGCATTTTTCACTTAATAACTGATAATTAAAATTTAGTGTGGTGGATTTGGAACAAGACTTATTTTTCATGGTAATTTAGAGTATTTTTATTACAAGACATTGATTCTAGTGTGATGTTCTTCAAAAAATGACTGACATATCCTTGTCCATTATTTTTTCAATAAATATAAAAATTTGGATTTTTAGCCTGTAATTCTTTTGTATATGGAGCCATTGTTGATAAGACATATTTTTATGTCTCAAATCTCCCCTTTTACATTAAGTTGAATTACTAATTTTGGATATTACAAACCACTAAACCACCAGACCATCAACCACTTGGTTACATTATTAGTTTATTACTCCCTCCGTTCCACAAAGATAATTTTCCGAGGGATTTCACACAGATTAAGAAAACAATTAATATTACACAGTTTTTCGGTATTTCACATTTTTCAATAAATCTAAACCAATAGTGTTGCTTAAAACGCAATTATTACGTCTTGGAATTACCAATTATGCATTGGAACGTGAGAAAATTCATCTTTATGGAACGTAATTTTTTCCAAGAAAAATCATCTTTGTGGAACGGAGGGAGTACTAATTTTCTTGAGTTTCATGATACACAAGAAAAAGTTATTAGTTAAACTTATAGAAGAATTTACGTCTACAATCATTAAGGTCAACACAACCCTTAATAAGTTTTTTAATAAAAAGAAATAAGATATCCTTTATAAGTTGCATTTCGTATGTAAATTAAACTCAACCAGTTGTCGAAATTTTCATGTAATACGTCTGATTCCCAAAGTCTAGCTTGGAAAAAACAAGAGTACGTAGATGTGTGAGCTTGCAAAGACCTACCTACTACCTCAGCATTTTACGTCCACATGTCTACATGTACAGTAATATCTAAATATATCGATGTCTTAACAAAATAATACTACAATTTAATTGAATCTTTAATATAATTTAAAACGCCATGTTCAGCTTCGATAACGTTGACCGGTCGTGAAGAATGACATGTAACAAACATATTTTAAACATATTGTATGCTGAGGCAAGCATGACACATTAACTTGTAAATCGAAGAATTTATCTCTGATAATCTAATTCGCATTGCAATAATTAAACTACTTAACCGAAAAATTACGTTGGAGCTCACCACGATATATTTTTTTAAAAAAAAAAAAAAAAAAAAAAGAATGTCACCACGATATATCATATATATAATAACTAGCTCACACCTTACAATAAAATATCCTTTCAAAAAAGGTTACATTCTCATTTTTTTTTTTTTTTTGTCGACGGTTACATTCTCATTTATTCTTAAATAAGTGGTTCAAACAGATTATATAAAATACATCTTCAACTTTTAGATAATCAAAGCAAAGATATAAATAATCGAGTTTAAAAATAGTTTTAAAAATAACTTGGGAATGAAATAAGAGTGCGAGTAAAAGAAGATTACAACTTCAACTTCAATTTCGATTATTATGATTAATAATTCCATCCAAAGGTTTAATAAGTTGATGGACTGAAGATTTCAATTGATATCAGCTGAATTGACTTGAATTCCTCTTAATTGAATCATAGAAAGAATAAAACTGCATAATACTCTCTTTTTTTTCCTTAGTAAAAGGAATCATTAATTGTTTTTAAATGATANAATTTTTTTTAAATGATATGGGTTAATTTTTTTTTTTTTTTTTTTTTTTTTTTGTATCTCCAAAAACTTGTCTATCGATAATTTTATTTTAATATTTATGGTTTAGCTATTTACTGTGGGTGAGGTGGTTAGTTCAATCCTTTTTGTATCCCGAAAAGATAGTCAGAACGGTTTAATTGAGTTCGGATGGCTTTCGTGTAATGAATTCTAATGACGACTTTAATACTGATTAAGAGAAATTATATAAGGTCAGGTCGCCCCAAGTGCCAAAATGATCCCTTTACAAGACATAATTTTGCACTATATATAGGAAATGTAGTAGTCGGTTCAAAATGCGGATTTTGGACTCGGGTGGGTTTCAGGTCGGATCTGCCGAGCTCTTCAGCTATTTTCTTGCCTACGTGGCATTGATGGATACGCTGTTGTAGGGCCTGGTCTTTTTGTTGGAGTCTCTGAGCTAGGAATGGGCATGTGCTAGGCCCAGCCCACACACTAAGCTCGGCAAATATTTAGATATTATGTCAGATAATTAATCTATAATTCTCTTTTAGCAATATTTAATTATATCACAACTGGTCGATATTAGCCTAGTTCATGCATAACGCGAACTACGTATACATGGCTCGATCCCTTTTATCCGTTAAGAATTTTAGCCAAATTCATCTATTATCATTAAAATCATTATTTATTCTGTCAAACTCAGTAATAAATCATATTAAATTATGTATTCAGTCGTGTTATTCCTAAGTGACTTAAAATCAGTTGCATAGTATCACGTAAGCCAGTCCTCGTCACAGGCCGAAAAATAAGGAAATTTCCAATTTTCTTTTCCTAGACTATGTCAGGGTGTTTATATAGGAATCATAGGATATGGTTTTGTTAGTTTATTCATTCACACGATTAATTAAAAAAACTCTAGAATAAAGGTATTTCACCTCATCTTTTTTTTCTTTGAGCTTATCGGTCTAAATTCACGACAAGCCGGATTCAACTAGTAGTATTACTAAGTACTAACACTCTAAATCTTGACATTTTTGTTAGTGATACATAGCTGAAATTATTCAAGCTATTGCCATGTAGAAAGATACTTATCTATATATGATACTGAAAAGACACAACACATGATCAAAAGAAGGATCCACCTATGTGATTGATTAAATAATCTATATAGTTTTACATATAATAATTATATATACCGTGTAGTGACAGAACATCTAAGATAATAATTACGACAAGAATAACAAAGAAAAAAAAATCAGACCTCACTTACACATTGCAAATGCTCCGGCGCATAAATCGCTTCCCTGCATGTGCTCTCTCTCTCTCTCCCCTTGTCATATATTATATATAAAACCTCACCATCTCAATGTCTCTCCGTTTTCTTACATACATACATATCAATGGGGAACTGTCTTAGACACGACAATGGCCTTGCCCGAAAAGAGAAAGAAGATCAGCCACCCATGAAGTTATTGGAAGAATGTAAAGAAGTGAGTCGTGGCTTGGAAGAAGAAGAAAGTGAAAGTAGATCTAAGGTGGTAAGGGTGAAAGTTGTGGTGACAAAAGAAGAACTTAGACAAATCTTGGAACACAAGAAAGAAGGTATCAACTCTATTCAACACTTGGTTCATGTTCTCAGAGATAGTGGCAGAAACATCTTATCACAAGATATCGAGGAAGAAGACGAACAAGTTCAAGAAAATTGGAGGCCTTCGTTAGAAAGCATTCCTGAAAATCATTAAATCTTCTTAAATATTTTTAACTAATAATCTCATTTGGTCACCACCTTTTTTTTCTTTTGACTTTTTGAAAGACGACTATTTATTTTGTTGTCTGTGATTTCTCCTTTTTAACCTATGTTGTCTCGGAGACATTTGGTTTTTTTTTTTTTTTTTTTCATTTTCTTGTTTTTCTTCCCATTATGTTTGTGGTGCTTTGTGTTTTTCTAGAGCACTAATTAACTGTTGTATGTCATTTTGTGCGGTGTTATATAAGCATATAAATTAATAAGTTGCGTAACATGTACATATATATATTAAAGATCAGAATCTTTTATGTACAATGAGCATTTTCGTGTATTTGTAATTGTGAGTATGCAGAAGCATTATTGAGAAATCTTAACAAAAAATCTGAGTATGCAGAAGCTCAACAACAAGTCTAAAATGTAAACTTGTTTAGGACGAGTGAGTGGGCGAGAATATTGTAAGGCCCATTTTTGTATGCGAACGGAATGGGCTCTTCAAGCGGGTCTTTTAGTAATATTAATGCCATATTCCCGACGGAAGGGAAAACTATTATGGTATTTTTCTTTGCATGTAGTGACACCAAGGTGTGACCCTATAGAAGAAACAGTTAGACCATAAGGGATTCTTATTGAATCATGAATTTGGTTGTATTTTGAAGGATTTTATATTTATTTTGATTTTGATTGAATTTAAATTTTTTATGTGATTTTTAAATTTGAAAAGATTTTTTCTAAAATTATTTAAAAAATTCTTCTTGGCTACAGAGACGTTGGAGATGAAGAGAAACTTCCAGTCTTCCACCATGGAGTGTAAGTTCATCCGATCACCTAATCCCTTTTTTTGAATGTTCATTATTTCTGCTGTTCTTTATTTTCCTCTGTTTCTCTGTTTGGTAAGGTTTACTTTGGTTATTTGTGGAAATTCATTTCGGAAAAAAAAAAAAGGAAAAATATATTTTCTAAATCACTTTAAAACTCTCATCTCACTATATAGACGAGATTTCTTCAAAAATATTTACAATATAAAACTTCTAATCAAATCTTATGAAATTTTTTCAGATTAAATTTGTTTTAAAATTGGTTGTGAATATACAATTCAACATATATATATATATATATATATATATTGAAAATAATTTAAATATTTGATATCTTCATTTTNTTTTTTTTTTTTTTTTGTTTTTTTTTTTTTTTTTTTTTGAAAGGATTCATTTTTGTTTAGTTGTGAGAATCGGTGTATATTTGCGGATATATACTAAATCTAGTTCTTAATATAAACTTCAAACACATTTATCCATAACTATTATAGTAGATATAATTGGAACAGGAGTTTCACGTTGTCCACACAACATGCCAAGGCAAGCTCAACTATACAAAGAGTTTGTGGTCGGCAAAAGCTTAGAGATTGCGTGAACAAATCGCCTATATACCAAATAATCATCGAAATCGATTTTTTTGTTCAAGCTTTGTTTTATTTATTATTTTGGAGCATTAGTACTCCAAATCTACATATTAGGTTACAATTAAATTGTATTGACAGGTACCCATTTGGCATTTCGTAATCTGATCCTGATGCAATGCACAAGTATGTTTATCATGTATATATTTTAGACAAAACTTGGACGGTCAAAATTACAGCTATAGAGATTAGAAAGACAATACAAATTTGTCAATTATTTCAAGGTTAAGAAAATATGAATACGTTAAGTTATCAATCTAGTCAATCTAGTCGTTCAAGCGACCTTTAGTTGCAATGATTAGTCTTCATAAAGATTTAAAGATTTTGATGGTACGTACTTTTTTAACAGAAAGCAGCTTATATTTTTACCATGGTTAGAGATGATAATCGTAATTTTCTTTATTGATATGGAGTTATTCGTAACAAGAGAGATCAACAACAGTAAGAATTTGAGATGTGTTGTTGAGGTTGTTTGAGGTATTAATGTTCTCTCTAAGCTTAGTGTAAATTGTGCGGTCTTCTCTTTAGAGTTGTATCTTCGCTATTTATGAGGGATGACTTCCCCTAAATCTCGTCGTATCAAGAATACTTTATCTTTATCCTCTTCTGGATAGATTTCAGGTAGTCGGCACATCTAGATGGGTTTAACGTAGTCAGTGCATTTAAATGCGTTTAATGTAGTTGTTGCATTTAGGTGGATTTCCATTCTCATCGTATCGTAAGATGTTCTGTTGGGTCTAGTATAACATGTACAATTGCGCCTATACTGTAACATATGATGTTGGGACTGTTGGATCCCACTGTAACATGTACAGTTGAGCCTAGTGTAACTTATTCTGATGGGAGTGTTGGACCACATCGTATCATATGCCGTTAAGCTCACTACAACATATGTTGTTGAGATTGTTGGCATCTCACATACGCTTTGGGGTTACCATACCATGCGCAGCCGGGAATTACCATAACATGCGCTTGCTTACCATGCATTACAACTACCACATCTTTTTTTGAAACTTGAAACTTTATAAAATGTGTATGTAAGTTATTAATAAAATATAATATTAAACATTTCTACCTTGTAGTGTTTTTCTAACTATTTATCATGTATATATTTTTCTAGTTTTAGCTGAAATTTGTTTGTGTTTTAAAATTAATGTTGATAAGTGAAATAAGTCGTTAGATTTTTTGTAAGAGATAGAATGTGATTTACCGAGCAAGATTTTTGTAGAATGTCGATGCATCACCATGAAGGAGATAAGAAAAAAAAAGGTGGGGCAAAATGTGTCAATCTTATCGTCGCATTATTGTGGCTTTACTATTTAATTTATTTCTGGAATTGACATGTGACACATCCAAAGCTGGCATAAATTCCCAAAAAAATCATATTGATTCTTTTTGGTTTCTATCTCATAGTGATGGTGAAATCTCTCTTTCTATTTTAGACAGCAAAAACCTTTTTAGACATTGTCATCAATGCATCGCATTTGTGTTTAAATTTTGTTTGTTGTATGTAAACTTCAGTCTAGATAGAGTACGATCACAGCCAAATTGATGTGATTTACAAGTTTGTGTTAATATTATTTTTAGAACTTGTGTATTCCCTTAGATGAACTCCGATCAACACAAGTTCAAATAAAAATTTAGCATTCTATTAAATAAATTGAAAGCTAAGCTGATTATTGTTTTAATTTCTTGTTAATCCGAAAACCACAAAATATTAAATGTGACTCAATCAATATTAACATATTGTGGCTCAATCAATATTAACGTATGGTTGAAAAGAAAAAAAACTTGCATCTCTCTTATATATTACGTAGTAACGTATACAGATTTCTTATGATATCCCAAAAGAATAAAATATCAATGTACTAATTGTTTTCGGAGATAATTTTCGAATCATTAGAATATCTTTGGGAGATAAATATTAGATATCCGAATTATTCGACTACGTGTTGAATTGGCAATGGTTGGACTCTGTGAGAGTAATTAGTGGGATTGTCCCACATTAAGCTTAATAATTGCACGTTAAAATATAAAAAGAAATAAATCTTGATTAGAATGACCACTAACCCTTTTCTAAAAGGCTGGAGAAACTAATTTAAGTCTCTTGTTTGGAAAGACTAAACCCTAAAAATCTCAATTACCTGACCAACCCAATAAAACTAGAATCGGATCCCAAAATAAACTAGAAAACAAAAAAAGTTCCAGAATCTATTAAAACTAGCAACAAACAATTCATTTGTATGGCTAGCTCACTTTGTTCAACAAATGTAGATTTTAGAACATATTAAATTCCTTCTTCACAGATTTCTAATTGTCGTATAATTCAAAAACAAAAATATCTAAATTATTTGATGAGAACTTGTAGCGTAACGTAACCGTGTCAGCGTCTGAATTCAAACTTAACTTAATGTATTATATTGTTGAATTAATGACAAACAAAATATTCATATATCTAAATTATTTAGTATATATGCAGATTAAAACATAATACATTTTTTTTAATAAGAGCAAAAACAATATGTTTGATTCGTTTCTAAAGTGTATCCCGCGTAATCTTACCAATCTAACGACGAAATACTCAAGCGGAAAAACAAAATGGTAGACTTTTGGGTTATTTATCAGTTCTACAATAAAAAAAAATAATTATGGTTTACCATCAGGTCCATCACCGGCTGAAAATAGTATTTCATAGGACTTGGTATACTTGGTTTCAAGAAAATAATTCAGCTTGAAAACTAACGAAAAGAATGTCCCATAGTCCCCCACATATATATATTTATATATTTTTAACTTATGTAATAGCTTTGATCAGTAATGACGTAGATACATTAATAATGGAGTAGGGTCGATATACTAACGTTCGTGAAAAGAGAATCCTAGTGTACTGGTGAAAAAAAATCATCATGACGACCACACAGAGAGAATGCAACTTGTAGTTTTTATTTGTACCTTAAACCTCCACTTTGCCTTAACCATTGGAGGCAAATTTATATATTTTTCTCTTTTTACTTTTTAGATTATTTGTTGTTTTTTTGACTAACAATACCATTTTAAAGTAGAGGGATCAATTCATCAACATGAGCAGCTTTTTAATCAGTGCTCTCTATCTAATGCAAATATCTTCCTCCATTTCGGGCACTTTTCTTTAACCTGTCGAATCACCTTTATTTCAGTCACTTTCGAGTATCATTTCTTTGTTACTTATAATTGGAAAGATATGTGTATTACTTTACACCTCTGGCTTCGTTTGTAGATGGTTGATTGCGCCATTCTTAAGTTCACCTGATATTTTTTTGATAAATTGATGTGAGGTCTGGGACTTCTGTTTTGTCCATAGTTTACCCCATTACCTAGAGTTTACCCCATTACCTAGAGTCTACCTTTAGAAATTATGATCTAAAGAATTATCCTCCGTACCAAAGTTGGATCACACCCATGACACAAGAAAACCAATCATTTGTACTACCACTAGGTCACCAACACTTTGGTAACCTGAAATTTTTGCATCTTTCTTAATTTTTCTTTGTTCTTTACAAAAATGTTTCGAGGATCGATCTTAAAAATAACTTTCTCAAGATTACATATGTCAGAATTCCACATGATTCAACATTTTTTTTATATATATATAAAATGAAAATGTACTGAATAGCTTAGCCTATGGACATAGTTCTGATTTATTTGTGTTTGGCTCTGATTTGGTTCGCATACTCGCGGGAGTTTCCAAATATGAAAAATATGGCTAGGACTGGCCGGTTGGCTCTAGCTGGTTAGATCATATGTCCACGATTACATATATATAGTCATAATTTCTTCTTTTCTTTTTGGTAATCAAACAGAAAAACTAGTTTGATGAGTTTTTACCAGCACATATTAACTTTTGAAACTTTTACTAAGATCTCACATTAGGAATTATAAAGACATACTATGATACATTATAAATATGAACTAATATGTTCATAGTTTTCTTAGTTAAAAATTAGTGAAATTTACCATGAGAATCCATTATATTAACTTAAATATAGTGGTTCATACAGATTTGACTGTATGATGAAATTCGCTACGAGCTGGATTGATAAGAGACATCATCTCCATGTGCTCACTAAGATAGATCCTAAGTCGATAACTAGGAACTATAATATATATATAGAAACATAAGTTAATCTATTCATAACCAATCGATTAGGAGCTTATAGTCTATTCATAACCATTTGGTGTGTATTCAACATGGACCAATAGATCACAACCATTTGGTAGAGAACATGATATAGTGACAAATATAGATTATGAAATGTTTACAAGTGTTAAATCACAAGAAAGAAAAAAGAATTATAAGGGTAAGTACATGTATACACAAATGTTTGGTTTGTGCAAGTAATAAAGAGATTTGTTGAAGGAGAAGATGACATGTGAGAAGCTGCAACCACAAGAAAAGGGTATAAAAGGACAAAAAAATAGTTATGGAGGGGTCGACTTGGGGAATTACAAAGAAGCTGAAAAACCTTGCCACACACCACATGAAATGAAAACAAATTAATGTCCTTGTCCCAAGATAATGAAATCACACTGTTTCTTGTCTCATGTGTCTGTGTTGTTTTGTTTTTAAAATCTCATCATCGATGAAGAACCACAACAATTAAAAAGGGCCAATGCCCACATTTTTTTTTATATAAAAAGAACCCATCAATCTATATCTCTCTTCACATGACTATTTGAATCGAATCTCCTCTCATTTCTTGTTTTGTTTTGTTGGAGTTGGATAGAATCAAAGGACCAGCAAAAGTGTCATAAAACTTATCGCTACAACTTCCTCTCTTCTCCTTATAATCCCCCCCACTCTACTACTTTCTCTCTCGTTCTTCCAAGTGCCTCCATAAGCAATGGTGAGTTTTTTACATGTCTTTCTCTGTTTTTGTCGAATCTAGTTTCTCCGTCTTATTGGTTTTGATTGTCTCTTTAAAGGTTCATGTGTCATCCCATGGAGCAAAAGATGGTGGAGAAGAAGCTTTCGACTACCGAGGAAATCCGCCGGATAAGTCCAAAACCGGTGGATGGCTTGGAGCCGGTTTAATCTTAGGTACAATCTCTAGTCTCCAAAATCCTACAAAAATTCCTCTGTTTTTAAGCTCCTCTGTTTTGTTCTTCTAAGTAATATCCTCTGTTTTTAGGGAGTGAGCTGTCGGAGAGAATCTGTGTAATGGGCATATCAATGAATCTAGTGACGTACCTTGTCGGAGATTTACACATCTCATCGGCGAAATCAGCAACCATAGTCACCAATTTCATGGGAACTCTCAACCTCTTAGGACTTCTCGGTGGTTTCCTAGCTGATGCTAAACTCGGTCGTTACAAGATGGTGGCAATCTCAGCCTCTGTCACAGCTCTGGTAAAACTCTAAACCATGTCTTGTTAGCTCGATGGCTCGAAAAAATTTCCACCTCTGAATCTTTTACTTCTTATGTAAACAGGGAGTTTTACTTTTGACGGTGGCTACAACCATCTCTAGCATGAGACCACCACCATGTGATGAAGTCAGAAGAAATCACCATCAGTGCGTAGTAGCAAACGGACATCAGTTAGCTCTTCTCTACGTCGCTCTCTACACCATAGCTCTCGGAGGAGGAGGAATCAAATCCAACGTTTCAGGTTTCGGTTCTGACCAATTCGACACGAGTGATCCCAAGGAAGAGAAACAGATGATTTTCTTCTTCAACAGGTTCTATTTCTCCATCAGCGTTGGATCTCTCTTCGCCGTGACTGCTCTGGTTTACGTGCAAGACAACGTCGGAAGAGGCTGGGGTTACGGGATCTCGGCCGCGACTATGGTGGTTGCGGCAATTGTCTTGCTTGCCGGAACGAAACTGTACCGTTTCAAGAAACCTAAAGGAAGCCCTTTTACTGTAATATGGAGGGTTTGTTTCTTGGCTTGGAAGAAAAGAAAACAGAGTTACCCTGCGCATCCGAGTCTTTTAAATGGTTATGACAACACAACCGTCCCACACACTGAGAGGCTCAAGTGTTTGGACAAAGCTGCTCTCGTCGTAGAGGAGAGCTCTCCTAGTTCCAAAGATTTCAAAGAGAAGGATCCGTGGATTGTATCGACGGTTACACAAGTCGAAGAAGTGAAACTCGTTGTGAAATTGATGCCGATTTGGGGAGCAAACATTCTCTTCTGGACAATATACTCCCAAATGACCACCTTCACGGTCGAACAAGCAGACGCTATGGAACGAAAAATCGGGTCATTCACCATTCCATCAGGGTCCTTCTCTACATTCCTCATTCTCACAATTCTCCTCTTCACTTCCCTTAACGAGAAAGTCTTTGTGCCTTTGAGTAAAAGGCTAACAAAAAAACCTCAAGGAATCACCAGTCTCCAGAGAATCGGAGTAGGTCTTGTGCTCTCAATGGCTGCAATGGCGGTAGCAGCCGTTATCGAGAACTATAGACGAGAGGCAGAAGTTTCAAAAGGTATAAAGATAAGTGCGTTTTGGTTGGTTCCACAGTACTTCTTGGTTGGTGCGGGTGAAGCCTTTGCTTACGTTGGACAGCTCGAGTTCTTCATAAGAGAAGCACCAGAGAGGATGAAATCGATGAGCACCGGACTGTTTCTAAGCACGATATCGATGGGATTCTTCGTGAGTAGCTTGCTTGTTTCGCTTGTCGATAAAATTACACACAAGAGGTGGCTAAGAAGCAACCTTAACAAAGCGAGATTGAACTACTTCTACTGGTTACTAGTTGTCTTGGGAGCATTGAACTTCTTAGTATTTCTCGTGTTTGCAATGAGGCATCAGTATAAAGGTGATGTGATCAGTGTTGAAGCCGAAGATTCAGAGGAGAAGAAGAAAGATAAGTCTGAGTTTGAGCTGAAGGAGATTCCTTGAACTTTCTTGCTTGTTATTTTGTATTTTTAGTATATTGTGTGTATGAAATATATAGAAGATATCGTTTGGATTGTAATTTCTTAAAAAATTGTTAGTATAAAAAAAAAAAAACAAGTGTGTTTTATGCTCTTTCAAAAATACTATAAAACGACGCGTTTTGGTTCTTTATAAAAGAGAGGGGTGAGTCTGAGAAAGAAACAGTATCTTGCGATGGCTGATGGAAACTCTCCGGCGACGGAGGAGAAGGAGGAATTGATCCGTTCTTATATGACGATTACATCTTCTTCGAGAGAAGAAGCGGAGCTCAGTCTTCAGTATCATCTATGGGATCTCAACACGGCGGTCATCACCTTCATTGATAACACTCTCGTATCAAATGTCCCAAACCCTAGCGCCGAACAGCTTCTCCCAAGTTCTCCGAATCTTGGAATCGATGACCCGGTTCGATCTCACTCTCCGTCTGATGACTCTGCGGGTTTCTTTTCGGCGGCACCGTCTCTGTCTCCGCGGCCGTTGCGGTTCCGGTCACGATCACCATCGCCTCCGAATGCTGCCAGATACACTCGCCGGCCAAACCGTGCGGCCGATTGTTGGGCTTTGGTGATGAAAATCATTGAGTAGTAACTTGGCCCGCGACTTGGGT